>JAQFXW010004960.1:0-10709 GCA_034693945.1 Dendrobaena attemsi
AGTATTTGCCCGTAATTATTTACGGGTTAAAAACCAGGGTTTACCGTCATTTTTGACGGGATATACCTAGTTAATAAGATTGTTGCTAAGCATAATCACAGTCCTATGTGTGTAAACTTTATAGAAGGTCACTCGAGGGGCGATATATTAGACGTCTTCCTATGTTGTCCAATCTACCTATCCATTCACCATCATCTATTCATTTATTCATTCACTCATTCATAGATAAACCCATCCATTCATCCAGTTACTTTTCCTGTCATTCACCAATCTATCGATCGATCGACCAATGAACCCATTCATCGATCCATTTCTCTCCCTCCATCCATCTACTCATTCACAATCAATCCAGCCTGTCAACCATCCATCCATCTATCCACTGTTCCATTCAACATCTGTATATTTATCAATCCATCTATGTTCACCCATTCACCCATGATCCAGCCATCCACCCATTAAACCATCCATCTATCCACCCATCCATCCATCTATCAATCCATCCATCAATTCACCCACCAATCCACCAATTCATCTATCCATCCATCCATCCATCCACCCACCAGCCCACCCATCCATCCACCTACTCATCTATCCATCCATCCACCCATCCATCAATCAATTCATCCATCCACTCATTCATTCACCTATACCCACCCAAAATTCATCCATCCACCCATCCATTCATCTGTCCATCTATCCATTCGTCCGTCCGTTCATTCATTTATCCATACTTACGATTCGTTGTCGGTTGAGGAAGAATAAGAAGAGATGTCAGAAAAACGGAAACGTAGAAAGACTTTCCTTCCAGCTGAAAACTCATCCTGTCGACTTTTTGCCCCTACGACGACACAAAACAGATGCCGTGAATTTATATAGCGCTAATTTTCTAAACGCATTCCAGGTGTATAATTATAAGAAACACCGAATGTTTTGTCAATCATTGGGCCGTAAACATAAGCATTACAGAGTCTGGAAATGCACGAAAGTCAGCATCGAAGTATGAGCAGCAGCAGCAGCAGCAGCAGCAGCAGCAGCAGCAGCCGTGCTTAGAAAGATAGTTGGAGATGAATCATCATCATCATCATCATCATCATCATCATCATCGGTTGTTGGACAAAGAATGATCTAATCTATAGTGTGAACTGGAAACATCTATAGATGTCACATTGATCATTGCCTCGAAGTGTCTCATATCAGTTTCCACGGCAAAGAACCAATTCTGAAGCAAACAGCACCAACGACCAAGACAGTCAGACGTGTAGGATAAGAAACTGGACTATTATTATAACCATTACTCTCTAATAGGCTAAGCTACACTGAACCATGCAAAGCAAGAGTGCAAGACTTTACTATTTTTAGAACATGACTACATTAAAGGGACTAAATTAGAATGAGGCTAAACTTGAGATAATATAGAGAGGCTGGAATAATTGACTGTGCTAGACTAATCAATGCTAATCGATATTATAGACTAAACTGCTATGTACGCCTTTATCTATAGCGACCGTACATGCAGACCTATGTATAGCAATGGCATTCACCCTCTGCGTTTTCAATTATTAGTTGATCGGAGGAGATCCTAAAACACGGCTCATCCACTTAAGTCGATTCAGCGCCGCTTAGGTCTACGTACACGAACCGTGTTAGCCCGAGGTGTTTAGATCTCTGATAATAAGTGAGAGAGCATGTGGAGGCGAACCGCAAACCTCAAACCGCAGGCTCTCTTTCACAGAGGCACACGAGACGCCATCCACGCCCTATTCGATAATAGGGATCACTGCAGAAAGTCACCGAAACAGATTAGACCCACTAGGCTTAAATATTATCCTATCAGCAAAGAAATTATTTCTGGTCGAACATAGTTCTGTGTTAAAGTCTGTTGAATTCAGGATCTGAAACACATGCTAACAGCGATTTAACGTTGTCTAGGCGAGATAAGACCGAGTCCTTCACATGTGTATTACATGCTTTTGGTAAGCATTGAAGACAATGTTTTGAGAAGCTTTGCTATGTTGGAATGTGACACCACAGAAGTGACACCACAGATTGCAATATACACGTATATATTATACCATAGCTCACACGCTGCATGGAAAGATTCAGGCTACGGAGAAGGTCGAAGAGGAAGCAGATTGTGCGATTATTAAGCAACATTGCTTCGTTTCATTGGCGTTAAGTCGGAGGTTATTTGTGAGCATCGAGACAAAGTTGTAGAGAGAAGAGACCATTAAAGCAACAAGCGACGCCTTAGACTAAAGTCTACGTCGTCTCTATCAAGACACGATCGAGTGCAGTGGATTAGAAAACCAATGCGTATTCCGCGCTCTTCTGTCACGGCCTTATTGACCGTGTAACCGAATTCAATCGAGTTCTCAATTTCATATGTGATGTCCTCCATTGGCTCCCTCTTATTAGCAGCCACACTATTTTACAGGAGAGTTGCTTTAGTTTGTCGTTACTTGATAGGACTCGCTGCTCAGGTCTACACGTATAGCCGTATATTTCTTACATAACATAACATAACATGAGCCTTTATTGATCCATCCAAGACCAAGCATAACACAAGCTCGCGATATACATATTGACAGTAATTACTTTAATTTGAGAATCGGTAAGTGGAGTAAATAGGGATACAAAAGCAGGGACCTAAAGGGATGATGAATTCCGCTGGGCAGGGCCCCTATGCACCTTAGATTTGTAGGTGGAGGTAAAGACAACTAAAGAGGCAAGGATAGTGGGAGACATAAGCTAAGCATTAAAGAATTATTTGATGCTGAATAGTAACTTAACTAACTTTTGCAGCTATATAGCATATATCCTTTGTACTCTATAGATGCTCTCCCTTTCTCCATTGGCTGAACAAGAACTGCTCTCTGTTCCTCTTGGCCGTACATCATCTAGGCAGAATTGTGCTTTTGCAGTGGTTGACCCTTTGATCTCACTCCCACTTCGCACCACACCTCTGGAATGAGCTGCCCACTGAAATCCGCAAATCTTCTGCTCCTCTGTCGTCAATCATTCATCATCATCCGCCTCACTCTCCTCTGTCTATCACCCCTCGTGCTTTTCATTCTAAGCTCAAGTCTCATCTCTTCAAGCACTCGTATCCTGACTCTTCGTATCCTCCACAGCCCAACCACCCTCCCAAGCGACAACCACCTTAACAGCTGCTCTGCCGTCCTCTGACCTCCTGGGAATCCGACCTCTGACCACCACGAACTTGCCTCTGGACAACCTTTATGATTTGACGCAGCGCTCGAGAATTGGCTGTTGCTTTGCGCTTGGCCTCCCTGAACGCTCTAGACGTTTCGAGATTACGATTACGATTACGATCTCGAAAAGCGTATACCTTCGGCCTCATGGCACACTTGCTTTCTGGAACGCTCTCTCAGACTTTCCTCTTTAATCCTAAGACTCTATACTTGCCCGCTCTGTGGCTGGAGCGCCTCTGTAGCCATTTTGATGAGCCGAAATATTTGTAATGAATGAATGAACCGGACAGTCATTTATATACATTATGTAATACGATTTCAAACGACTGAACAGGATTCGGAGCGAAGAGTCAAAAGTGATCGAGGACAGATGTGTTTTACAAAAAACAGGTGGTTGGTTCTTACCTGTTTTCTATTAAGCTTTTCTCTGATCTGTGACGGGCATATGCTGATGATGAGATCGATAGACTTCTGCGGCAACAGTTCAAGACAGATGCAGAGGTAGTTCGATCCATTGACTGATTACATCTCTTTCGTAGCTCATCCGCGATATGTGTATTGTGTCTATCAACAGACGTTCTCTTCTTGCAGATCCTGAAAAGGTAACTCTCGGCCGTCAATTCATACTAATCAGGAGGTGCGAGAACTTTCTAGAAAGCTGGGTCAAGACAACAGAGTCAGGGAGAGAAAGGCGCAGTGTTAAAAGGATTAAAGAACAGATACAGATAGGAGCAGTGATTAGAAAGTTCAGCTTGTGAGAATCGGGTCTCGAGATGATGCAGCATAGAGGATCAGCGATTGGAATTTAAGTCTCTTGAAGAATGCTGACCTCGTGTAGACGTGACCGTGACAAAACAGTAATTTATCCGGATTGCTGCAAAGATCGAGACAATAACTTTGAGTTGGAAAGACCGTATGTCAAGAAATCAAGTTCTTAGTCTCGATTCCTTGCGCTACAGCAGCGACCGCTTGTGCCGAAGGATCTACGCTGAAGTCGAGCAGAGGCGTGAGCCAGAGGAGCGATGAAAAAACTAGTTTACGGAGTTTCGATGCAAATCCAGCGATTGCCAACCACAGACAAATGTATGGCAATCGCATCTTGCACTTTTCCCCTTCGTCCTTAAAATAAGAAATGACTGCAGGCAATAAACACTAGTGTGGCTACCAAAAAGGCCTCTTGCGTCCACGTCGTTCTTTTTACTTTTTATTCTGCTAGAAGTGTACAGTGTTTTGCTACATTTTAATGCTGTGAAGCCATTTGTCGTCAGCATAACTTAAACTGAGAGAGGGCAGAAGAATGCACGATAGCGACTGGTGATTAAATTTTACAGGTTCTATATCAATTATGGTGTTTGTGTGGCGACAGTTTCAACAGATGTAAGGACGTCTCTTCAGTGTCGAGGTCATAATTATTATCTCGATATAAAAACGTTTACACCAACACCTACTTTACACCTTTGAGTTAATCATTTTCGCTTCGGTAGAAAGTTCCAATGTTTAACAACTCATGACCGTATTCGACTCGTCTATTGCGTTTTTCCTTCTATTACTTCGTTATCCTTCTAAGATCTTCTTATTTTTCATTCATCGGTTATTGAGTAGGTCTATCTAAGCTGGAAGACTGGCGATGGACAAAGGAGAGTGGAGAAGCTGCATTACCAAATGTGCAGACCTGCATGGGAAGGACTAAGTACTAAGTATCTAACTTAGTAATTCCGTTGTATTCTTTGCAAAAGTGTTCCGAAATATGTAGCATATAATTTTATAGCGAGGTCCATTGCTCATATCTAATATAGTTCTACATTAACGTATAGCGCAATTTCTAGTTATTTTGAAGGGAATTGCTTTTATAGGGGTAGTTTCTTACGGGTGATGGGACATTTAGAGATTTTGAGAGGAGTGTTGTCTTCGGATTACTCCTGTCGCGTTTGTGCTTCGATCTGAGGAAGGTCATCGCTTCAGACGAGCTCCTAGCGAGGGGTAAATGACATTTCATAACCAACTGAATGATTCTTCGAATCGACCGAATGATAAATGATGACCAGTCCAAGCTTCACCCGATGAATTAACTGCAAATGTAAACGTTTTCTATATCGACCACCCTAATATACATTCTCGACCGTCTGTTTATTAGCCAATCGGACATGGATCGGGTGAAAGGTCATTGTTCATCGTTAGAATATGCACCGTGGCAGAGTAAGAACCCAGAACTTTCCGGAGATATAAGGCGAATCCAAAGAGATTATATTGACCTCGATGGGCGAATCCCTATCCGCACAGACCGGAGCATGGGACGCGTGCTTTAACCGACTACGCAACATGCTTACATGTGGGGAGATACAAGAACACCAGATGTAGGCCTACCCTGCGGGCGAACAATATTCTAATTGGATTTGAATATAAAGCTGGATTATACTCTTGTCGTGTTTGTGCACTGTCTGGTGCTAGAACACAGTGACTGCCACCTATTGACACGAGTGTCGATGACCCTACACTGGTGTCTGACTTTCGCCGACATGACTTGTAACAGCGTATGCCCACATCTCTCAGCATAATTGCAACCAGATACTTGTACATATTCGCTCCACATAGATACAAATACATACAGACTTATGCAAGCTTGGCCACTGTGTGTGCATGTATAACGTATATAGGTGTATGTGTGCATGCACGTGTATGTGCAAGACTTACTGTATTGAATATTTATGTCTCAGTATTACGTGTATCTGTTTTTGCCTGTCTGTGTCCATGTGCATGCAGAGGTGCATGCGTATGTATGTGTTGGAGTGTGTATAGGTGCATGCGTATGTGTAGGTGTTTGTAGGTGTGCATGCGCGTGTGCGTGTGTGTGTGTGCAGTTCATGTGCTTGCAATTGCACGGAAACTTTCGTCAATGTCCGCTCCTTCTAAAATTAGTGGAGCAGCTGTTAACTGCTTTCGCTGATTGCATTCGTTTTGCTAGACGTGCACGTGTCCCAGCAATTCTAGAATCATCGTAAACCCTAAACTACAGCCTACTGTCTGTTGTCTGTCTGTCTGCTTGTCTGTCTGTCTTTGTTTGTCTGCCTTTCTTTGTCTATCTTTGTCTGTCTGTCGGTGTCTGTCTGTCTCGAATGTCCTGTCTTTGACTGTGTTCTCTGCTCACGCCTGCCTCCTTCTCTTGATGTTTTGCGAAATCTATTTCTTTACAGTTTTTCTGTCTGTGTTTCTCTGTCTGCCTGTCTGTCTCACTCTCCTTCTTGCTGCATCACTCTTTCCTAGAAACCGTGTCTATTTCTCATTCCCTATCTTCTATGTTTGCATGTTTTCCTATCTCTCCCATTTCATTCTGCCTTTATAGGGCCTAACCATCTATGCTTGTGTATACCTGCCAACATTTATGTGTCTGCATGTGTTACTCAGACGCTCCGTTGTTGACGCTGTGTCTCTGCTTGTAAGAGATTTCTGTCTTTCTCTTTAGACGCTTCTGTGGCTCAGTGTCTCTTTGTGTGTTCTGCTTGTCTGCGTCTTAGTATCCTTCCATTTCTCATGTCTGTCGTAGTTTTATTTCAGATGAAAACTGAAAGGAACACGTTTCTCTGTCCAGGGCCGGATCAACTAGTATGCTCATTATGCTCAGAGCATGGATCCTCTGCCGACAGGGACCTCAGAAGGTAGAACGATGGAAATTCTTACATGAAATAATTTCTTAAAGGACCAGGTGGTAGCTTTGGTTTAAACAAGAATTTGCATTCAGCAATTGCAACTTTAAGTCTCTTTTAGCAAAACTTCTTTCTGGCAACACAGAGTCATAATATCTTATGTGCGACTATTATTACAGAATAAGTAATTAGTTGTTTTAGCTACAGGTAGATTTATACCTATGACTATTTTATGCACCACATTTTTCATGTGTTCAGTTCGACATGAGGCCCCCGAATATAATGAGCATGCGCCCACCCAAATAAATTAGCATGGACCCTCTGAGAGGTCAATTCGGTTCTGTCTCTGTCCACTATTTAGCTCTTCGTCGAACCGTCTGTCTGACCTTCTGCTTTTTCCACCTATACTTATCCGTCCGTTTGCTCTTCTGCATATCTATGTGTCCGCGTTCATCTGTCAGCCTTTCTGTCTGTGTGTGTGCAGGTGCTTGTGTACTGTGGCTGTGTCGCTGTCTGTACGTTTGTCAACTCTGATTGTATTTTGATATAGCTGCCAGGTTGCTACTATATAATTGAGCTGATCTCAGACATTGAATTTTGCTCTTGATAATCATGAACCTAAGAGAAGAAATTCTTCCAATGCAAATGTTAGGTGATGTCCAGCACCTCTTTATAATTATTTCCTTTCATCCAAAGGGGCTTTCACTGTTTGTATCAGGTCTGTCGTAAATTCACCGGAAATGCCAATCTAGCTAAGCAGAGAATCCTTACACCCATCGGCGCAGGTGCGCACATAACGCCGCGCATGCGCAGTCGGGGATAGTTGAGCGATAATAAAGGAATTCTGTTTGGACGTGATCGTCATGCTTCTATTCAGAGAAAGCGTCCAGTCGCTTTAATCGATACGAAGCCCTTGAACCCCTTCGCCGCCGCTGACGCCGTCTGCAAGATGTGAACCGATGAGAAGGAGAAGGATGCCTTGTTGCTGGTACTGCTGAGGAAGCTGCAGGGCAGTGTGTTCCTTTCATGCTGCAGAGGCAGTAGAGCATCGTCTGCGCAATTTCCATGGTGGCCATTTAACATACGTCTGCTACCTCCGCTTCCTCATCCTCCTCAACCTCTTCCGCCTCCTTCATTGTCCCGCTCTCTGACTTCGTCCGTCCCGTCTAAGTCCCTGTCAATGTATGGCTGTGTGTGTGTGTGTGTGAATGTGTGTGTGCGCGACTCTCTTTGACTCGATCGTTCTGCCTGACATGTACCATTGTCTGTCTACTCTTTTGTATCTGCCTTTGTTCTGTCGCTGTTGATCTGTGTCTGTTCTTTTTCTTTGCCTCTCTGTCTCGCTCTCTGCCTCGCTTTGCCAAGCTTTCCGCATGGCCTCATTCATTTTTACGGTCTGTCTCTCATGCGCAGACTCCGTCGCTGCCTCCCTGTGTGCGTGTCCGTGTATTTGTCCCTGTCCCTCTCTACCTATCGTCGTGTTCTTCTCGTGCGTTGTTGCGCCCAGACTGAAACGCTGGCCACGACGACCGGCGCCTCTGCCTCCGATCATGCGCACCCTCACCTCATCCTCCACCACCGCCAGCATCAGCAGCAGCAGCAGCAGCAGCCGTCGTATAAGCCCATCCCATGTCATGCCACAACTTCATAATGCTATCCGTCTGTGTCTCCTTCCCCGCCCCCTACAGTCGCATCCATGCATCCATCCATCCATCGTAGGACATCGTCATGCAGTAGAGGCCATAGACGCTCTCTCCGACCAACTGATACACCCTTCGCTCGATTGCGAAGCCCGTTTTAATTGGTCTGTTGAGCCTCATTTCCTCCTTGTCTCGTCAGTGGCCCTAATTGGTCTGGGTTGATGAGGGGTCGATGAGCCCAGGTGAGGAGTAAGTAAGTGCACAGCTGCGTCTTCGACTGTAAAGCTGAAGCCAGCTGCGAAGGGCGAGATGTCAGCCAAGGCAGTCGATGTGGGCGATGAGGAGGAGGACGAAGAGAAGAGCGGATTCATCGTCAGAAACAGAACTCCAGTCAGGTAGGCAGCACTTACACTGCTTAGAGTCCTCAAAATGTCTCGCGTTTCTCAGCCTAATCGTTATGAGCGTAAAGTCTCCCTTTAACTTAGAGTAGCCTACTATTTACGGTGTTAATTCCTAATAGAAACCAATGCACCTGCAATCGTTATGCTAGGAAATTCATTAGAAATCATAATGCCATGTTCTATATAATTGATCAGCGCAATTACATTAATTAATAATGGCATTCATTAATTAATACTGTCTTCGTGATAGGCCTGGAGAAATCTTGGTGAATATTATTATGCGTTACGAGGAAATCAGGGAAAGAGGGGTTTACTATAAATTTAATGATGACAGGTGACTTGATAGCAGTTAGGCCTATAATCTCTCGATATAACGCTTATAGAAGAAACATGAAATCAAAATTTAAAAATAAATGCAAAGCTAGATCTACATGATATCTGAGTTTGAACTCTGCTAGATTCGTTGCAACTCGAATGGTCTGCAGACTGTTGCTACGTCGTTGAATTCTGGCACTTTGTCTGTGAATTTGATGAAATTTGTTCGTTCAGGAACGTTTCTGTATAGGCCTTTTCATTGATGTTAGAGGCTCACATAATATATCATGGTTGCGGATATTCGATGTTAAGCAGAAACATGCAAGAATGGCCTAATGCTTGATTGAGATTATTGCTAAATAGGTAGACCTATACCTACATGAATTCACATCTGTTTAAAATTCAATTCACACAGAGCTTATATGGGTGCTGCTGCAGTTTTGAGAGGCCCGCATTTTCGTAAGTAACGAAATTTTAGAATCCAGAAATAATCGGCCTAAGTCATACATTTTAATAATTGGATTATTACTACATTATTATAAGTGTACATGTAAGTGTACACAAATCAGTGTCTACATATTATTTTAATCACAAAAAGAAATAAAAAATTAAAATAATTATGTGCAATGTTTGATGGTGAGCCGGTGGTTATAAGAAGGAACTATGGATCTAAGGGAATCACAACACCGAGGCCCACACTTGTCTCGATGGTCCCAACAATTGTACGATATATTATCATTAATAGAACTATCTTTACTTCTTCAGTGCAAAGAAATGTGTTTAGACAAAACCATGAATATTGTAGTAGGCATACAGTTAGAAATACAGGTCTCAATTTCCAGGATGGTAGGCAAATATTTATACCTCCACTTGCCCCTATGTTTGGGCGCCCATATGATTCTTGACCCTGGCAATCTTAGGCCCCCGCGGTGAAATTTAAGACATATTAAACCAGAAAATGGACAAGGCCATTAAGAATTTAAAATGTTTATTATAATAATTAGGCCTGTATTACAGAACGATTGGAGTTGCCATAATTGATGAAGATATTTATAAATTGTTTTCTATTTTTTCCAACGCATCGGAAATACTATAGTCCTAATTGATTAAGGTATTGAGTATTGACTATTAATTTTTTTACTTTTTATTATAAATTATGTTTGCTGGTAGTTTTCAAAGGATTGAAAATGCTATAGACCAAATTGAGGAAGATATCCACTATTCACCATTAATTTTATTTATTTTCAAATTATGTTTTTTAATTAGGCCTATATTCGTTCAACGGAGACTTAGCCTATTCGTTCACGATTCAAAGGCATCGCATATGAGCATTCACCTTACTTAGGTTAACCGTACTCTAAGGGCTTAAGTTGGGGGTGCTTGGTTAGTACAGTGGCTAGCGTGCTGGACTGTGTTTGCAGTGTAGTCGTTAGCGTGCTGTACTGTCAAGCAGGAGGTACCGGGTTCCAATCCCGGCCAGGGCAGAAATTTGCTTTGAGA
>JAQFXW010004961.1:0-10707 GCA_034693945.1 Dendrobaena attemsi
CGTAGCAGCTGTATGAGAAATTTTTCAACTTAAATTACAGAGCGTTAGTGTGGACATCACCGCATACACCGCATACATCGAAAGATGCGGTATTATATTGTAGAATATATATGTATTACAATTTCGTTCTATCCTCCGAAATGAATGGTAGCGTATACCCTTCAGAAAACACATGCGCGACTCGATTCGACTCGACTGCACCGGCGTCGTCCTTACAAAGACTTAGACATGCGCGCCTCTCTATCTGTCTGTCTCTGTCTCTGTCCATGTCTGTCTGTCTATCATTGTCTCTCTGCCTCTGTCTATTTGTCTGGCTGCCTGTTTGTCTGTCTTTCTTTGTCCGTCTGTCTGTCTCTGTCTCTATCTCTGTCTCTCTCTGTCTCTGTCTTTCTGTCTATGTTTCTGTCTTTGTCTCTATCTGTATCTCTGTCCGTCTCTGTCTCTGTCTGTCTTTGTCTCTTGCTCTCTCCATCTCTCCATCTTTCTTTCTCACTGTCTCTGTTTGTCTGTCTCTCTCGCTGTATCTCTATCTGTCTCTCTGTCTGTCTCTTTCTCTCCGTTGTGTCACCGTCGTCGTTTTTTTTTCCGACAGTTGGCACCAGTCGCCGGCGATAACCAAGTGAAGATGGAGATGCAATTTACTGCCATTGCAGCAGCAGCAGCAGCTCCACTTTGCTGAGTGGTCAGGACATGAATGGTCCTCCCCCGCTGAAGTGTACTACAACAACCGAGTAAAGTGCAACCGCAGACAGACAGGCAAACAGGTAAACTGACGGACAGACAGACATTAAAAGAGACAAAGACACGTGGTTGAAATCTTGAGAGACCGACCGTCAGAAGACGAGTGATGGCACTTCTGACTGACTGACTGACTGACTAAATGAATGAATAACTAAATGGATGGCTAACTGAAGGACACTAATGAATAACTGAAGGATGAATAACTAATATAGGTGTGCCTTTTATGCCTAATGAGTTTAATGTCTGTCTGGCGCAGATCGTCATTGTGCGATAATCTTTAGACCTTTCTATACCGAAACTAACACATATAGATTATAGACACATAGGTATATAGGTGTAATTTTACGAGTCAAGTCTAAACGAAATGAGACATGTAGTCATCATTTACAATCGAGTATGAAGACATTCTATCTGTCAATTGTATAGTATTGTATCATAAGTTATAAGTAATGAGTCATTTATTTCGGTGACCAAGACGAACATAATTTGTTTACATGCAACTGATAAACAGATGGTTACCCAGGAGACCCAGAAGGTTTAATTGACCCCGCAAGCAAGGGCCACCTGACTGAGTGTATTACATGTTTTAGACGACCGTTTTATTTACAAGAAATGAGAACAATTTTAACACAGCATAGAATGAAATAAGCAAAGAAAAATAACCTTAACTAATGTCTTAACTAAAGACTAAAGACGCCATGTAACAACCAAACACGCAACATATCATAACAATAATGATGGATATACCTATTCCCAACCAAGGCAGTTTCTAAGCAGTGGGTTTTATATTATTAACAATGTGATTACGTAACTTTTGTCTAAATAGGTGAAGATTAGGTAGGTCATAAGTCATAAGTCATTTATTTCGCAATCTTCATATTTATTTCGGGGTCAGAGGTCATCCTTGGATTCTCTGGAGAGACAGAGACAGAGAGAGACGTATGGCTAGGGGGATGTCGTTCCATAGTCGAGCTCCAGTACTACGTATCCGAACTTTGTATAGCGCATCTTGCAGACCAGGTAGGCCTATGCTCAGAAGCGCTTCCGTCTAAAGGACTCTGAGGAAAAAGAAATGGGCTTGGACAGCAGATGGAAGCGAGGTAGAGAACAGAGAAGATCAAAGAGCAGGAAGAAGGTAATTCCACACTGAAGGGCCAGCTATGGCAAAGGCACGAGTCTGAGAACGAGTGAGTAGTCCTAGCACGAGGTACAAAGATATCAGTTCGTGTAAGGGAGAGAAGTGGACAGAGAAAGGGAGCCGACAGAGGCCTTGACAGAAGATCAGAAAGATAGCCAGGAGAGCGACCAGAGCAAGCCAGGTAGACCTGTATCAGAACCAGAAGTAGAATGCTCAATAAAACCGGAACCCAATGGAGATGATTCAAAAGACAGGCTTGAGATAGAAGAGAAGCGAGGAAGACGAGCTAGGAGGCGAACAGCTGAATTAAGAACAGTTTGAAGGGAGGAAAGGCATGAGCAAGGAAGTTCAATATAAATGTAACAGCAGTAATCAAGGCGATTTAAAACAAAAAGCGTGAACCAGTGTTTGGAGCACTTCAGAAGAAACAGATATATCCGAATAACTCATAAGCGACGAAGGTGAAAATAAAAAAAAACGAGTTAGGGAGGAGAAATGCTGAGAGAATGTTAGAGAATGTCAAGTAGAAGTGTAGAACTTCTACTTGCGGACCACCTGGGAGAAAGATAGAAAAGGATGCAGACGAGCTAAGAGAGAAAAGTCAAATTTTGTAGGTGATGCTTGAAGCCAAACCATATCAACTGAGTATTAATAGCATTCAGACAGAGGCGATTGGACGACATCCAAAGTTGAAGATCAAGAGTCTATGAGTTAATCTTGTCGACGAAGACAAGCTGAGATGGAGGGGGACCATAGGCAAGAGCCTGAGTATCATCAGCTTAAAGATGGCCAACAACAGACTGCATATAAAGAGATCTGAGCAATGTCAGCAGTATACAGTAGATGGAGAAGAGGACCGAGAACCGAACCTTGAGAGACAACAAAGAGGACAGAAATTTAGTAAGTACGAGAGTCACCAAGGACAAGCAGGTCAAATTTGAACCAAGAGAGAGGGAGGCCAGAGATTCACAAGAAACTTCAAGACACCGAAGATTTCGAACGGCGAATAAAGTACTATGTTCAGAATAGAGCCATCAAAGCCGACGCCCAAGTTTCATTTTAAATTTGCAACAACACACACACTCATGCACTTGTATACCATAGAGAAGTGAAGAGAAACCATTACAAGCCTGGTAATCCACGCGGTTTGGACGCAATCTGCGTGGAGACGTGTTTATCAAACGTTAACGAACCGTTTAAGTGCAATTACGTCTCTACGAGGTTATCTGCAACGACGCCCAAAGAAAGTTTCCTTTCAATCGTGGTTGTAATTGAGTACTTCGGTGTGGCTATCTTGGAAATGCAAGACATTCAGTGTTCTGAATGAATGAATGAATGAATGAATGAATGAAGTGATTATCTCTTCCATGCAACCAATTTGAACGTTGTGCAAAGCACAGAACTATAGGCCTACTTTTGCCTCAGTTTAGTCAGTGTTCACCATGGTTATAACTTAATACGCCTTAATGAGCTGGCATATAAAAATACAATTTTGTATTATATTTTTTTCTATCTATCTATCAATCTATCTATTTCAGCGTTTATAGGCAAAAGAAGCGTCGACGGAGGAAAATGCTGGCAGGCTGTCGAGTGTCTTTGGGTGGCCACTTGTAACACGTCTTGGCGCCAATGCAAGGAACTAGAAGTGATAAGATATTTCTTGAAACATATGTCTCGGCAGAGCACAAGTCTGCTTAAGTATAATATGGATGGGGCACGCGGATATAAGCCAAGTCACACACGATCTGTTTTATCGGGTGTTCAATCAAGAAACCATAAACATTATAAGCCTTTGCGACGGTTGCAATCTGTAACTCTTATAAAGTGTATAAGACTAGGCCTATATGCAAATGGTTTGGGGTTTCCTGCCGATTTGCATGACAATATATAGCTATTCACTATAAAATCTATTATATCCTCTGTTATAGGATTTAGACGTACGTAGGCCTATATACCTCCACTCAGCTAAAACTGCCTCAGCGTTTGAACATTTTCGGTAATTCAGCGCTTATGTACTTCTTTTATAAAGTTATGCTCTGAGAAACTCAGGCTGTGACTTAATTAGATCTTATACTTGAAGTATTAACTGGCAGCGGATTGAAGTATACCACTCAATCAATTCGCTGAAAACCGGTTTGGTCCGAGCCTATAATAGACGGTCGCTGCAGAAAAATGTCTGGATTACATTTATATTTATCAGGCTTTGTTGGAAGGGCAGCCCTCGCTGATTTATAGGCTACTTATCGCCGCGAATATCGGCATTTCTAGAGCTGTACTTGTGACGGTACTTCAACCGTAAGTATCCAACCTGCGACAACAGCAACCTGTCAAATACTCAAGGACAAAAAACACCAAAACGCATATTTTTTTGTCATCCTGCATTTAGTTCTGCTATAAACTGTGGGAAATATGTTTATTTCAACTACAAATTTCTGTAGAATTAGGCCTAAGAGGCTAAGATAGGCTGACCAGACGTCCCGGTTTTTCCGGGACAATCCCGGTTTTCGGCTAGCTGTCCCGACTGCAGGGAAAGGTAGGCCAAACCCTAGAACAGTCCCGGTTTTTGAGACATGACCATGCATTATACGGTAATTTACGGTAATACCTCTTCTGGTTCTAAACATTATTGTCGTAGTGCTAACTAAGGGCTGCCAACTTATTGCCTTCCTATTATAGGCGTTCATAAAAGTGTAATCGACAATGATGCATGCTGGAATAGCTTGAAGATGCCTTGACGATGGCAAAGTCAGAAAACATCGATATCTGTATTTAGATGTTGATGTCCATGCATCGGTTAATAATGTAATACTTATTGTTATACAGTTCGACACATCGTGCTTCTGTTCTCCTAAAGATCAGGAGACTGAGGAGAAGCTTTAAATATTTTACTTGATGAATTATCTATTATCAACTAATATTGAATGATGGGATGGCGTGGAGAAAGGGCCTACGATTAGGCCTAACAAGCATTAGGCTGAGTGGGCATTCTTTACGTTACAGGCTACCTATTCATAAGTAATAGGCCTAACATTCTGAAAAACATATGAATTTATCATAAATAATGGGTTTTTTATTTTAAAAAATGTAAAAAAGAAAACTTTCTTTTTACGACGATCTTTTAACTTTTGTCCAGCATGCGACTTTTGCATGATGGTATTGCATTCTGCCTAAGTCAACTAGCCTATTTCGGTTGCTCACGGCGCAAGTCAGACATCAATGACTACATTGCCACTAAGAAACACAAGGTCGTTCTGAGTGCAAGAATAAATTCTTCAGCATTAGCGAAATGTTCCGGTTTCTAGTTTCTAATATCTGGTCAGCCTAGGCTAAGACTACATTTTACATTCTGTGGACTTGAAATAATATTGCGCCATGGAACTCAGTGTATTATGCCAACCCGTACCAACCCGTAGGCATACTATCCTGTCTGCGCATAGTTTATGATTGTTATGGTCATAGGCCATGTAAAGCGTTCATTCTAAATTGCCGAAAGCATCAGGCATAATGATGTTTCTGCAAAAATAAAGGGAGACATAGACCTACTTGCAAGCGGAAAAGCAAATCAGTAGAATAGGTTTAATATAATTTTAATTACTTCAGTTATAATATGTCGGTTGCTGAAGTCTTCAAGACGAACAATGCGCGGCGGAAGAGTGTGGCATGCAAACGAAAACCAAATAGGCTATAAAAGCATGTTGAGCAAGTGTCTGGAGAATTATCAATATATTTATCCAAGTCACGCGACAACGGCGATAGCATGTCGCATTAGAACGCAACATAACGCAAACGAACATCAATAAAGTCCAGAGAAAGTTACAGCAGACTATTCTAGAAATACATAAACAGGCTCACATACATAGACATACAATGCCATACGTTATACATAAGCCTACGTAAGCCCCTACATATATGCATTTTATGCAGTTATACACGCATCCATACAAGAATACAGATATGTCTAACCATACATAGTTACGTGCAGCATACATAATACTTTTTGGTAAAAAAAAGAGTAGGTTTAAGAGACTTGAAAGCCTTTAAAGAGCTTAAAATTTGGATTTTAAAACTAGGATTGTGATAAGCCCCATTCATTGCAGATTGCTTTCTTCACCAGTTGACGTCACTGGCTAATATTAGATGTTGGCATCCTTGATTTTACGGCATGCTGTATCCAGGCTTATTATATATCAACGGTTGAACTCGAACCCATCGGTTCACAGCCTATAGCATTCCTATACTCACTGTACCCTTTGCGCCACAGTGCGAGGAAACAACTGTTGTCGATGATAAACTGTTGTCGTGTGTCTGTGTCGACGACTCTGATTGACTCTGCCAATCCCCCTCCAACCAACCACGACGCAGTCTATGTGTTCAAAGCATGTGCACGCAATTAGCCCAATGACGTCGTTTCACATTCTATAGAATCTATATTAATGGAAAAAGTCCTTTCCGTTACAGCGGCACACTCCTTAAGATTGTATAGGACGACTTTGATGTCGAGGCCATCAAAGTCGGACTTCGACCGTCTCTGCATTGATCAGCCTGAATGTCTACCAGCCGAAGGATCAATCATGGCATACAAATGTAGACGATAGCTGTGGTGGTGGTGATGACGCTGATAGTGTTGGCAAATGGCGATGATTATTCTGATGATAATGATGATGAAAACTTAGAAGATGACGACAATGATAGGTCTCATGAAGATGGTAATGATGACGACAATGATAATGAAGATGAAGATGATAATAATGATGATAATAGTAATGATGATGAAGATGATGACGGTGAAAATGATGATGATGATGATGATGACGAATTATGATGGTATCGATAAATAACACAACATAACACGGGTTGTTTATTGCTCCAAAACCGCAATGGCAATAATATAATCGTTATAAGCAAAAGACGTTCTGGTGATATTGTTGATGATGTTGATGATAATGCTGCTGCTGATGTTGTTGATAATGTTGTGGATGATGATAAGTGCCGAAGTTGAATTTGAGTTTGTTTATCGATGCAGTTCATTTGTCTGATGAGAATATATTGGACCAAAGCCGTAGCCAGAATTTTACTTCGGGGGGGGGGGGGAAAATTGACTCGCCCTCGGAAACTCGTCAAGTAGGCTAACCGAATTAATTATCCGACTAAGGGTTTTGAGGAAACGCTTGATCTACAGATAGTTTAGTCCTCTTACACCACACCTTGTTTTAGAAAACTCACTGATCACATTATCACGAATGTCTGCATTATTTAACTTGGGATGGGGTGTTTAAACACTTAAAATCACCCCCTGTCTACGGCCTTGCATTGGCAAACAGCGAATGTAGGCCTAAATGAGAGAAAGGAATCAAGAGTGAATGAAGGAAGAAACAGATGAGAAAAAGAAAACAAGGCATCGATGGGTGGACGAAGGGAAGGATATAACAATTAAGATTACCAAAGAATGATGAAAGAGAAATAAAAGAAACCTAAAACATCTAGATTGACACAGCTTGAGAAATAAAATGCGAATTCGAGTGCAGACGGAAATGAATATGTGAGACAGGAAGAAATGATTACAGATTCCAATTCTTAGGAGAGAAAAAAATGTGTGTGTCATATATAAGAAGACACGTTGTTTATATACTTCCCATAGCCCGAACTGTTCTGCGTTGCATTACACGCTATTACTATAACTCGTCTATTTCGCTGCCCTTATCCGATTAGCGCTCCAATCGTCTGCTCTCGTTCGTCTAAGCGCATTTTCGTTCACTTGCAAATGGCCTGCTCTGCCGCCCGAAGCATCGTGTGTCTCAAACAGTGGCTGCAGATCTGTGTGTGTGTGTGTGTGTGTGTGTGTGTGTGACTGTGTGTGTAGGTGTGTGTGTGTGTGTGCGTGTGTGTGTGTGTGGTCAACGTCCTCTTGTTAAGCCTGCTTGCTTCGGC
Source organism: Dendrobaena attemsi (assembly GCA_034693945.1). NCBI lineage: Eukaryota > Metazoa > Annelida > Clitellata > Crassiclitellata > Lumbricidae > Dendrobaena > Dendrobaena attemsi. The sequence continues at coordinate 7,808 of JAQFXW010004961.1, forward strand.
CTGGTAATGATATAAATCTGAGATCGGTTCATAATCATAAACTGGTTATATGTGGACGTATCTTATTTCTATAGGCCTAGGTCAGTGCAGTTTGACGGGCGTTAGAGAAATGAATAGTCATCTTGTGATACTGCTCACGTACTATAGGCCAATACACGATAACCGTACATCATGAGCATCATTCATACTTTGTGACAATGTTTTTATATTACACATTTGCGTCCCATCAAAGACGAGCATATAAAAGTTCTATGTGTTGTGCAAGGCATCGATGCGTTGTTGAAGACTTCGTTGAAAAATAATTAATTTTACGAACATCAAAAAGCGGTAAGATATGAGAGGGTAAGATGAGATAAGATGAGATAAGATAAGATGAGATAAGATAAGATGAGATAAGATAATAAGGTGATAAGATGATAAGATGAGATAAGATAAGATGGTGAAATATCCTACACATGGCTCGAGAAGACTTTATTTACAAGAAGGCATCTGGTAAGTCAGTGGAATATATAATGCCGATATGTATAATTTATACTGTATACGCCATTACGCCTACATGTATATGCGTACATTGTATCTTATACATTCATTCGCGTATTTCTATCCTTTAATATATGTTCGCCTGGCTGTTTGTCAGCTTCTGTGCGGACCTATTTGCGTATTCCAGTTAGATTCTAGTAATGTGGACTTGTGAACCTCTGGTCCTGTGGCTCAACAGTCCATCATATTTTATTCTTTCCTCCTTCTTTCGCTCTTGCTTATGTTTCTCTCTATCTGTCTTTCTGTCTTTCTGTTTCTCTGCCTGTGCCTGTCTATATGTCTTAGTATATCTGTCGATCTATCTCGGTTTCGTACGAGAGACGCTAAATTTAATAGTGGGGATATAAGAAGACAGGGCACTGCCTACTTTTGAAGCAGAGAAAGATGGAGACAGGCAACCAGACCGCCAAATACACATAGGCCTAAATGAATCAAAGTAGATAGCCTATACAGATTATAAATGGTCGGTATGCGGAAAAAGACAGGAAGAGAGTCAGACTATGAGACAGACAGAAAGAGTGTGGAAGAACATAGTGCTATAATGACGATCAGTTCGTTTTAAGAAAGTCTTAGTCTTGAGGCGTAAAGTCTTGGTCTTGGTCCTGAGACGCAGAGTCGTGGTCTTGGTTTTGAGACATAAAGCCTTGGTCCTGGTCTTGTGGGTCAAGGTGTTGGTCTTGAGGTTATAGGTCTTGACAACAAGGCTGATAAATTAATATCGAGCTAAAGGAGAACGAGAGAGGGAGAGTGTATCAAATAGAATACGCACAGACACCCAAGCATACACATAAGAAGACAAACCGAAGGCGAGGCGGTTCTTGAACGAAGGTCTGTTGAGACAAATGAATCGATTATAAATGGTCGGTATGCGGTAAGTGACGCGAACAAAGGAATTCACGGAAGGGAAAAGACGTTAGAGGAGAAAGACGAGGAGGCACACATCGAGACAAACAGACGGACAGAGAAGCAGAGAGACAGAGGCAGAGAGGCGTTGGACCCTGCAGAACAGCAGTTTATCTTAGGCTCTTGAAAAGGCGTCCATTCAGCCGAGTCTGGTGCTACTCGACGTCTTTGACGTCTTTCCCCGGCGGCCTCCTGCCCCCCACCCGTCGTCTGCAGAGACTCTCCATGCATCCTAATAGATTATCAACACGTCGCCTTTCGCTCCCTGCGCCAACCGTCGGTCGTCGGCACCATAAAATTGCTCACTGCCCTAATTGGTGACGCGTGCCTGAAGCGCCCCTTCTCTCGTCAGTTCATCAAGACATAGATATCAGATCCTCACAGAAAGCAACATCAAACAAAAATTCTCCAGCAGAAGGCAGCATCAAGCAGAAATTCTCTAGTAGAAGGCAACATTAAGCAGAAATTCTCTAGCAGAAGGCAACATCAAACAGAAATTCTGAAGTAGAAAGCAACTTTAAGCGGAAATTCTCTAGCCTAAGGCAACATCAAACAGAAATTCTCTAGCAGAAGGCAACGTCAAGCAGAAATTCTGTAGTAGAAAGCGACATTAGGCAGAAATTCTGTAGCAGAAAGCAACATCAAGTAGAAATTCTCTAGCCTAAGGCAACATCAAGCAGAAATTCTCTAGCAAAGGCAACATCAAGCAGAAATTCTCTAGCAAAGGCAACATCAAGCAGAAACTCTCAAGTAGTAAGCAACATCAAGCAGAAATTCTCTAGCCTAAGGCAACATCAAGTAGAAATTCTTTAGCAGAAGGCAATATTAAGCAGAAATTATCTAACATGTATATAATGTAGAGTAGTTTAGACTGCACATGGATCATGGAACGGACTCGGCGAGGATGAAGTCTCTGTGGATTCTCTAAATATTTTAATAGCAAGCTTAGGCAGTTGGGATACTAGAACATTGATCGAGTAGTGGTTCTCACACAGGCACTAGTCTACTGAATCGCTTAAAACCAGGTAGTGCTATATAATTTCCTGATTCGACATGTTTTGACCATGCAGAGCTGATTGCGCAGTATAGCGACTGCATGATCATCCCTGGCGTCGCTCCTTAATAAGTCCTTATGCAGTTAAGGCTTTAGTTATACTTACAATGTACATTATAAGTCGGTGTCGTTCGAGAAATATGATCATCAGGGAGTGTATTGCTATCGGTCTGAATGGAAACATCAGTTGACAGTTGATGGTATTCGTATGGAGTGTCGGGTTCGGTGTTTTAAAACCATGCATTGTTCGCCTATTGTTGTAGGCCTATGCAGAACTTTAATTTTGCGAATCTTACAGAGCAAGTCTACTCAGGAATTTGATCTCGTATGAGATGACCTGCATGAATATAAAAATTATGTATAAGCCTAGAACTCATCTCATCAAAATCAAAGCAGTGTTATC
>JAQFXW010004962.1:0-10706 GCA_034693945.1 Dendrobaena attemsi
CTAACAAAATGTTCTTTTCGTTATTATGCATGCCCTACACTTTAGTCATGCATAGAAGTTTGAAAATTATGGTAATAGATTTCAATGGTACGATGTTTAAAAAGTTACAACTTCCCCTCTATTTCGCACCCCGCCCCTATTTCTGAAATGGAGCATTTTGCACCAAGGTTTCTATGGTGTAGACACGTCCCTGAGTGGATCGGTGTCAATTAAATAACTTTGAAGATCAGACAATAATTAATCCATTTATGTCACGAGCCATGTTGCATGGTTGTTTGACAGGAGTGGTTAGAACTTACAATGATGGCACGAAGGTTCCCTCTCCCCTCCGATTAACTGAGTAGCCTATAGACGACACCGTAGGCCTAAGTGAGACATACTGTAGACGGATAGGCGCCTTGTATTAGGCCTACTGCCATGGTCATTTGACCTGGCACCGGAACGGACAAGGAGTTAATTGGCTATTGCGGTTTTGATTTGATATAGCGCCGGTCTCCCTGACGTGGCTTTTGTAAGCGCCGAGAAATTTTCGAAGATTTACTTACATTACATTTACATAGTTTGAAATAGACTTGTGCACTGACTTATGATAATCTATTCTACTATGTTTGTAATAAAAATTGCTACTGCGCGCCGCTGTGCGTCAGTTTGAGTGTTGTAGGCCAAATAAACGAATAATTTTGTCTAAATGCGGAACTCAGAACTTGTAAGGTAAATTCTGCCAGGTTTGCGCTACTAGGCGTCTAGGCCTACTATTGGAGTCAGTCTGAGTGCAGAGGTTCTTTTTTTCTCGTAACAGACAGGCTGTGCGAGTTTTCCGCTTATTTTGGTGCTGCGTCTCTTACTGCTTTGATTGCCTATCTATCATCATTTGAGAATCTGTATTTCTCTGGCTATTGTCTCTAGGCCTAATTATGTTCTGTCTGAATCTTTAGTTTCTTTCCTTCTTAATCATATTCGTCGGTAGCATTCTGGATGTTTCTCTGACCTTTTCTTATTCTCCTGTCTTTGTTGCCTCTACCTTTTCTGCTGATACCAGGAGATCACCCTTTGGGAGCGTGACAAGCCGAGTCCTTGTGATGAAAATCATGTCCCACTGTCACGACCAACATCGAATGACAACTTAGCAGTCGATTAATATCGTGATGACTGCAGACGGATGGACTGGCAGAAGTGACAGGAAACCGAATCAGACAAAGGGATGGACAGATAGAAACAGACAAAACAGGCGAATGACTGACAGAAGGGTTAAACGGAGAGGAAAGAGAGGGAGGCTGAGAGGGGGAAAGGGCGAGGGAGGCAGAAGAACTGATTATGGAAGGCTGTTCATAAATTCTCTGGTCATTGACTTGTGTTGTTTTCTTAGTTGTCATCAACTATACAAGATCGCATCATTATTTCTACGAATCCTAATATAATAATATTATATGAAACTCACAAGAATATCCTAATGTTCCCTGCAAGGAAATGGCAGCCCAGAGGTTTATAAGTTTGTAACAATAAGAAACACTGTCTGAATAAACGATTACAATTTTGCCCCAGTGCACAAACTGCACCATGTCATACTAAGCAAAACCCAAGTTGTACTTAGATTTCAGAGTAAGTCAAACAAACCCCTTTGGAATACATATCCATTCCAACGGGAGTACTGTTGACACATTTGAATAGTTACATCCACCATTCAAAGAAAACAACTGGCTTCGAATGAAAAGTAGTCTTAAAAATTAATTGAACTAATTAAGTGCTGTCATTTCTTTATTTCATGAAAGCAAGCATTCAGGTCAGTTTTGTAATGACAATGATAAAATCAAATGAAGTGAATTTCTCAGATTTATTTCAAGGTGCCAGCGCTTTTCCAGTCATGACATATTAAAAAAAGAACAAGGAGCAAGTTATAGTAAAAAGTTGTTTAGTAAACGCTTTATATGTCAAAAATTTCAGTTTCTGGCTCATTCACTGCACACTAAGTAACCCTCGGCTGCATTACATTCGCCACTACACCTTATCCTTTCAAAACTTCTGATCATTCACTCAAAACTGTCAGATTTAGCAGTCTCAGTCAATGTTTGCCATCCAATTCGTACTGCAGTTTCAATGTACAAGGTCACAGCATAAGTCTGCATGTCATGCTATGCGGGCCGTATTTCGTGTAACCTGTCAGTAATCATACTGTGTTCTTGTCAATATGAATCTAATAAACGAATATTATTGTTATTATTAAGTCTGTAAAACTTCCCTTTTTTATAATCGAAGACTAAAGAAATGAGTACTTGAACCACAAATGAACTGTCATCTCAAGTCCAGGAGTGACATCTTAATAAAGAGAGACTATCTATCAAGCAGTGAACGGCTAGAAAGATACAAGTTAGTTCCCAGACGTCTGTTTCTAACAAGTGGTCACTATACGGCGATTTAGCACTTATTTGTGCTCCAATCCACATCAGTCATGTCACAAAATCTATCAATCACACTTTATATGCTCAATGTACCCTATTGGTTCACTTTCAAATATAGGCCTACCTAATGCCAGGTTTATACTACATCGGCTCAGGTTCTAAGAGCTTTGGGAAATAAGCCAAAAGCATAGTTCAATTGCTTATGTATATATTATATACTATATTGTATATACATTGTACTATCATACAAATAATTAAACCATGTACTAGACACATCACAGAACATGTCAGGGAAAAGTGTTTTTAAATAGTTTACCCTACCAGAGGTGCTTTACCACTGTTTTGAAACAATAAAAGTAAGATCTCAAAGTCAATGAACCAAGCAGCCTAGCTAAGGAGTGGGAGAAACTGCTACCTCAAACCATTCTCCAAAATGTTGGTCCTTTTCAAGAATTTACGAAAACTTTGTTTGTTCTTATTGAGAATTTAAACAGTGACAATTTTTCCAATCATCCAATTGTTCAAACGACATATTGACACTGCGTTCACCTTGTCCTTAAATTGACAGTAAAAGCAGCCTTGCAAAATTTACCAGCATTAGAATTGCAGATGGCGGGGCATACAAAGCTGTCCTGCTAAACGGTTGGCTGCTCAGACAAAGCCTTCGAGATCTCACTGTTCCCATATCAACCAAGTTTGGTATGAAATGACTGCTAACCTTAACCTGTTAGGGACTTCTAGTTGTTCAATTACCACAAAGCATATCAAACATGTTCTTAATGCATTACTTAGGCAGTAGCAATTCTCCTCTAAAATCTTACTTTCATATTTCAGTACTCCTTTGAGAGGTCATAAGAAGTTATTTTGCATAAAATGTACAATGTTGTACCTACTACATATGCATGTGAATGCTACACACACAAACCCACAGAAATCCAGAAAACCTTAAGAAGATTCAATCCACATTATACATATATAAATATATGTATATTTTGATATGCATATATCAGCAAAAATATATTACTGTGTGACAGTGCGTGTGCCTGCATGACAGCATACTGCAAACTGCCATGGTGTTAATAAATAATATTTAAATCAACTTCACGATTTTCTGTATAATTTATATGTAATATATACACAAACATTGTAACTGCAGTCTGCATGCTGATATTAACTGTAGCTTGCATGCTTTCTCCAAAGATATATGAATACATGAAAGATATAGACTTTGAAGAAGAGTTAAACAGTCAGGCAGAATGTCAGCAGTTCACATTTTCTGGAAAGGAGTTAATTGGGCATAAAATCCTTGCAACGGTCATGCATTAATGAATGCATTTGACACCAGTCTTATCTCAACATTGACATTACATGTATATCAACAATATATTTGGGCAAATACCAGTACCTATTTACAGAACAAAAGCCAACAGCAATTATGAGTCAATGCATACATTAACACTCATATAAATAACCAATCAATGCATATATGCCAGCACATATAATATATATTATAATATTATACATTACATATAATATATATTATATATATATTAAAGCAATATGCTTAGATACGGTGTCTGCCTATACAGTGATTGTCATGCCAACGTGTGACGACATCAGTCGACCCACATTGCAACCGGAGCAGATGGATCCTGTTCATCATCCGATACATAGTCTGGTCGATCTCGAAACAGTCTGCATCGATTGATCACCTGATTTGCCAGGAATTTGATCTCAGCATATGGCCTTGGATCAGCACATAGTTGTTCCAGCAGCTGTAGTCCATTCTCACTTTCCAGCAAAGGACAGTATTTGCTTTCTACAAATTGACACAGTCAATCATCACTTAAAAGATGCGGGGAATGAGGGAAGGAGTGAAAGAGAAAGGAAGGTACAGAGCTAAGGATGAAGGTAGGTTGATTTCCGGGGGCAGGCCAATTGGGTAGGTTGGCCAGCCTAACCAATAGGGTAACATTGTATTAAGAAGTGTAGTTGTCTTAATCATAAGACAAAAATTATAAAAATGTCTATCAGGTTTGGCAAGAGGATCAATCACGTTCCATTAAACAAAGATACAATACAATACATTCCACTACACCAAAGAATGGCCAGCTGCTACATTTCTGAGGCATTATCGACAGACAGATGGGAACAGAGATAGGGAAACGACATCAGATTAAAATCGTACAAATAAATAAACTAGAGTTATTATAAGATAATAGAAATTTTGAGACAACAAAATTAAAAAATTTATTTATTAAATATACGCACTGTACATTTTTGTGAGGTTACACAAAGCCCATACTGCCCAGTGTTGAACTTCAGGTGTCGGATAATTTGGCAGAAGCCGCAGTATTGGTTGAAAAGATCTAAAACAGCACAATCACCACTGCTCTCAGCCATTCACCAATCTCTTAAAGCGTTATCATTCAGATCTGGCACGATGAATCTTCCTCTTGTGAATCGTAACTGAATTTGTCCCTGATCGATACTGAGGCAAAGATATTCGTATCAAATGAACAATGATTTCCTTTGACAGTAAAATGAACCCCTTCAGGCAGATTCTGAATTCTATTATTCACAGCTAGGTCAAATTAAAGGCAACAACAAATTACACAAACATTATCATAAATTTGCAAGTCGTTGTTTACAGTTATTGTCTTCTGAATAATTCACACAAAGCTGGATCAGGCACGACTCTTCCCCTGTGTTTTAGTAGTTCTCCACTATGAGAAATCTCTCCAAGGTGAAAGTCTCCATAGCTGGGTAATGAATGTGCTCACTGCCTGTATATCAGTTTGCAACCAAATGAGCCATAACTCCAAAGAATAAATAACCTCGAATAATATACTAATTTATTACAAATAAATTGGTAAATGCTGGAATCAAAGTAGAAATTGATCCAGGTCCACAGGCAACTATTTTTGCAATTAATTATTATAACAAACTGTAACAAAAGTGCCTTATAATATCTAAAAATGCAATTAACAAACCAATCTAACTGGTTTACAAATCTTAATTAGCCACAAGATACAGGTACAGATCTTCACAAATACTGTACGGTATGTAACACTTTCATTACAGATAAAGTGAAGAAGTACATCATTATGGATTCATTGACACACCTGTAATTAATATTGCGTTTGGTGTTTAGCTTCCACCTGCAGATTGCCTGGACCATTTTGCGTAGCACTGAGTCTCTCGATGGCGTCTGAATATGCCAGACTCCTGGTCCATCGGACATCAGATGGGCAAGCACGCCACAGGCATTGTAACTCACTTCGATGCCATCACTAGATGAATCGAGAAGTTCACTGGAACACACCATTTTACTTTTTAAATAGCAATTTACTGCCATTTCTAGCAAGATGAAGATCAAGCAACACTCCTTTCTTTTCCTCTTTCAGGCATACGCCGACCAAGAAACCTCTTTGAGGTTTCTGGGTCCTATATGCCAGGCTGTGACCAATCTTCTAATAAAAGAAACTTACTGTAGGATAACAAAACCTCCTTTGCCCTTAGGTCCTTCCAACACCTGCCTCCTGCATTAGCCAGAACTTTCAGGGTTCCTGGTGAGCCTGTCCACTTCGTGAAGTGCTCTAGGTGGTTCTTCGACCAAAGCCTTCTTCTCCATTGATGGCCTAGCCTCACCAGGCAGTCCCGTACTTGTCTGTTCACACTCCCACCACGATGAGGTGCAGGTAGGACTTTGGCAGTGACTGTTTGCCAAGTAGAGAATTGTTTTCAATGTTGCAATCTTCAACCTCTCGCATGAAAGAGTTAATTACCTCAGAAAGTGACATGAAGGGGTGCAGAGGTCCTGTGCACCTGTGGCAAGTAACTCGTTAAGTGCTTAAGAAAGTGACATACATAATAGGTATGCAGCTAGTCTATGCCAGGAATTTGCACCATTTGCGTTAAGGACCACTGCATACATTTTGAAACTCAGTCTCAGACTACCACTGAAATTTGCTGCTGGTGCTCAGTATCAAGTGTTTTATTTTCCTACTATTACTTTGAATAAATGTTTAAACTTCTAAGTTAAAAACTACAATTTTCTGTTTCCATGTTTCTAGTTAAGTAAAATATAGACCGTGAACAACCAAGCATTATGTTCATGGACCAATCGTGTCCTGCAGACCACAGGTTGAGAACCACTGGGCAATGCATCAATCTGGGTTTGTTATATTACAAAACAGGTCCAAAATTACATTATCTACATTTAAATAACATAAGTCACCTGAATATTGGCACATAGACTGGCGTCAGAAGCTGGCATCGCAGATAGTCAACCTCAGCTACATTTCCCATCAGGCCCATCATGTTGCGCAGCAATTCCTCTTCATTTGGAAATTTCTGTGCAACAAAAATTATTATTCTTGAATTCGTTGTGTAGCATCCCTTCAAGAACCTACTCCAAGGTAAAAAGAGCAGTACCGGTACTAAACGAAGTTATTGTGCAATGAAAATGCAGTTTTGTGAAGTTGAAAGTAGCTTAAAGACATTCATTGTCATCCGATTTGTAATAACTTACCATGGCCTTTTACGACGGAGAAAAGGAGTATTTGTGCAGTTCTAAAAATACTTTGCAAGAAGCCCTGGATCACTGCAATATTTAGAACTGCCTTTGACAATCACCCCAGAAGACAGATAGACAACCAGAGAATAAATTCTTTTACATACAATTGAACTAAGAAGCAATAGCTTGTATGTGCTTGGTATCAAGAATGCTCTTCAGCCCTTTTAAGACCTGTTCGGCGTTCATCAACCTTGAAAAATGGCCAACAGCTTTCAGATAACCTTATGTGTATTTCTTGAGATCTATCAAGTAAAACAGATAAAATTGCTCATTTTGATTATTACTGTTATTTCATTTACATTTAATAAATATAGACAGACAGTAGAATGCAGATAAAAAAAATCTAATATACCTCGAGACATTTCATAAAGACTGCCATGCCATCCTCCTCGATGAATCTCATACAGTTAATTGCAGTCTCATCTTTCAAGAAAAACATCAAATTTATAACACAGAATAAGAATTTCTACTATACTTTCACCTCTGACGAGGATAAATTAATCAAAACTAAATAAGAAAACTCAACTATCTTGATCATATACCTATTTAAGAAAATAAATTTAAACTATTACAAAACTTATTATAATGTAAGCTGCTTGATCCCAAGGAACTCACAAGGAAATGAAATATTTTACACAAGTTATTATTTACTCGAATATATGTTACTTATTCTAACAGAAGCTGTTAAATCATAAAGAAATGAAATATATGACAGAAATAACTATTTATTCTTCGATAGCCGTAGCTCCAATGCAGCGATAAATAAATAATTATAAAGTTGGCAGATCGATTTCTACCTGTAACATTCCACATCATACTCCAGGCCACTTCCATAACTTCATCACAAACATTTCGCTCCAACTTTTCCTTGATAAGGGACAACATTGTCTGAAAGTAAACAGCACCAACGGCATAATATGACCAGTACAGTAGTACACAGCTGCATTTTATTTAGCAATCTGTAAGAATTCATATGTACCAAAAAACAGAAACTCACGGCATAGTGTATGGCAATTAATTGAAGTAATTTTTGCAGCAAAACTTAACTATATTTAGATGGAAATCAACATTATATATGAATTTATGTATGTTCGCATGCATGTATCTATTAGGGCAGGTAACCAACTAACCATGTCATTATCCAGTAATGCGGGATCGCTGGATAATGAAACAACCGTGCGTCCTCAATGGCAGATCTCATCACTCACATCGTTCCTTATTCTAGATCTCATGTGCTTCAGGAACTATAACAGTGATCGTGCTGCCGTCTTTCAATTGGGAAACCATTGCAGGCCACAAGACAGCTCTATTTTTTTATTTTATTTATTTATTTATTTATTAACGCATTTCTATACCGCCCTTCAAGTCCCTTACTACTCAGAAGCGGTCCCGCCCACAGCCCGGAGACATGTGTCGGAGTTTACACGCCGAAGCGCCACGAGCAACTGTAGGTGAAGGACTTGCTCAAGGTCCCTGCGCGGTGGCTCGGGTCTGAATCGAACCTGCGACCTATCGGACATTAACCTTAGTATATGTTCGTCTGATTAGTTTTTATTACGCTTTATAAATGTTTAATAGCGATACTATAATCCCTAATAAACAACACCTCTATTATCTTGTTATGGCAGACTTAATATTCAAAAGAATTACGATACTTTATTATATAACACTCAATATAATTATGCAATTTTATGTCATACGTTACCTTATTCTAACCAGCGTTTAAAGTGGGTGGGAACGCGTGTGGACGGCGGTCTCACTGCTCTCGAAATTCTTGGTTCGAGTTCCCACTGCTCCAATGCAAAAGAATCATGCAACGCACACAAATGAAACATTTGGAGTTCCCACTGCTCACCCAGACAACTTTAACCACTGGATTCTAACTAACCTTTCTTTATTCTATCAGACCTTACCCCTTGTTCCATCAGATTATTACCTTATTCTTATTTTACACCACCTACCTTGTGATAATTCACTTTACTTTTTCTACCAGATATGGGGCGCGGTAGTGTAGTGGTGAAGGTCGCCGCCTTACAACCGAATGGTAGCAGGTTCGAATCCCACCCGCCGCGTATGGACCTTGAGCAAGTTCCTCACTCACAATTGCTCATTGAGCTTCGGCGTGTAAACTCTGACACACCTCCGAGCTGTATTCGGTACCGCCTCTGAGTAGTGGAGACTTGAAGGGGCGGTATAGAAATGTGTGAATAAATAAATAAATAAAATATGCCTAATAACAAAGAGTGTTATAAACCTTGTTCCACCACTCTGCTCTATCAGACCATCACTTACTACACCAGTCAAAACCGTACACAGTGATTTTAATATAAGTTACCTCATTCCACGTGAATTTATCTTTACTTTACACACAATTTCCTTGCAAACATATAATTATAACCCATAGGCTTGCATCCTGCTTTCTTCGAGCTTATAATATTGAGCCCCATAGTAATTAGTTGTACACGCTCGTAGAGTCAAGTGAGGTCAATGACTCCCGTGACCTCAAGATGGCTGGCGCTAGTGCACAGCGATAACCGTTATAATATTGAGTCGAAATACGACACCTCTTTAAAATTGTACATAATTGCTATAGTTGAAACAGTTTTCAAACTTATGTAGTACCTGTTGAATTTGGTTGAGGTTCACACAACCCCTCTAGTAGCATTGACTGTTTTGAGATGACCCCGAGTATAATACAGCCTTGATGTTGACTAGTAATACCTATTGCTGAGTACTAAGAAAATTTACTGCTAAAATAGTATCACGAGAGATCTTGTTTGGCGAACTCACGTGGCCTCTTAGTCTATAGCCAACATGACGAATTCTTGAGATGTGGTATGATTTATTTAGGCTTCCGGTTAAATCTAGCTCAGTTAAACATACAAATAGACTGACAAACCCACACACACACACACACACACACACACAAATACACACACGAACACACACAAACACACAAATACAAACACGCACTCACACTCGTATAGAACACTCATTCAAGCACGAATATTGAAAGTTTGTTTAAAACTCACTCACGATAGATGCTGATTCGAAGAGTCAATAAGCAAGCAGGAAGAACTCTCTTATGCGTCTGAATTTCCAACTATTGCAGGTTTTCACGAGTCCAAGTATAGGGTGTCGAAAAATTATAGGGGACTTATAGAATTAGACAGCGTGTCGAAAGGTTTCTACCCTCCTTTGCCCTTTTAACTTCCTCCTCAATAATTACATAGTTATTTGCTGAGATAAAATCTCAAAGATAACCCGAGATTGGGCTGAAAATAATATAACTGGACGAGGCAATAAAATCATTTAGGATGTATGAAGATGAAGCACATTTGGTGAATTAGGACAAGTCACATTTAGTAACACATAATGACAGTTATTCATGTGGCGCCCGTATCACAGCTGATAGCGCCTCACAGACGTATTATCTAAATATCAAATTGTTTACACAGATATGAACTGATGCTATGACAACGCATGCTAAACTCTTAGGTAGTCGCTTTGTACGCCAATCAACGCCAAATCAATATCATTATCTCATTCCATGGCGGCTTATGCATGGTAAATTCGAAGGGTGTATGGCGACATCTTATGTCAACAAAATCGACAGATACCCGATGGATTGAAGATAGTTAGTATGTCCCAATAGTTATATCGTGGGGCGTGGTAGTGTAGTGGTGAAGATCGCCGCCTCGCAACGGAACGGTTGCAGGTTCGAATCCCAC
>JAQFXW010004963.1:0-10705 GCA_034693945.1 Dendrobaena attemsi
GGCATACGGTCGCTGCAAAAACGACTGCAGAGGAGATAGGCCATACTCTCTCTAGATTATTATATAATCTCTTTGGTAGGCCTGCTAGTAATGATAATGATAATAATTTATGATTAGAAGTATGAACAGACTTCGGCCGAGTTCAGGCAGTTCAGTTCCTCTCCGTGGAAGTTTCCCTCCAGTCCGAGACCATTCATGCCAGCCTCGAGGATTCTGCGGGACTGATCGACGCTGAAGACCCCCTGCTCGCAAAACACGTCGACGCCATCGACGTCCACGTGACCCGCGTCGCGCAGACGACCCACTTCCGGTAGATGGACGTTGATGACGTCATCGGTGGCGTCCTCTGACGTCAACCCTCTGCAGAAGACGACACAAACAGACCTTGGCAAAAGCAGGAGAAGAGGTTCTTACTGGAAGTATACAAAAGACAGAATAAAAGTGATATTTGTGTTGTCTCGTATGTCTGGTGAATGTGCTTGTGCTCGTGCCTGAGTATTTAACTGTATCTCTGTGTATGTACACGTACATAAAATTATATGTGCGCGTAGTCCTATTCGTTTGCCCGTGTTTCCACATGAGTTCCCGTAGACCGCGTGCACGCAGTGGTTGAATTCAGTCGGATCGCGCCGGATCTCAGTTCCGGGACTTCGGATTTGAGATCCAGCCCCTAAACCATGCATGAGAACTGCTACTTAACAGAATAACCCGTCATCTCAATCTGTTTTTGTAACCATAATTAACGACTTTATTATTATAGCTTACACCTTATTTGGTCCATGGTATACTTCTCTGAATAACAAAATTTAGCGACTATGCGTGTCTGTGTGTACGATTGTACGTATGTCTGCATGAGTGTGGAGCGGGCTGTCTGTGTTTATCCACAGTAAGTCTAAACTCTAGAGCCATCTTAACCATGACACGTACACGCAGCTGCATAATTTCGGGAAAGTAAACAATTTCATGTCGCAAATAACGCCAACGTGATTAGAAAGCTAGGGATCAATGTAGGCATAGTATACATGCGCGCAGACCGAGGCACAGAATCAGGCAAACAGATAGCCAATCGAATATTGTCGGACTTGTAATGAGGGATAAGGCAAGAACAGAAAACAGACACGCGTGTACGAGAGCATCTTATGAAGTTATGGCTCATACCAGAGACGAGGCAAATGCCATACTGTATTTACATTTAAGATCACTGATCAGAGTGAATGTTACTCTAAAATCTGAGAGTTAAAGCGAGAAGAAACCGCTCTCGGGAATAACCTGGTGCCCTTCGTTAGGCTATGCCTTAGAGTCGCGCTTTTGACATTTGGAGATTACGATTACCGAGACGGAGACAAAACAAGAAAAAGAAGAGATAGACAGAGACAGACAGACAGACAGACAGACATACAAACACACAGACTGATACAGAGTGAAAGACAGACACGTTATCTAGGCATCCAGTGATCAGAAAATGAGCATCGTAAACATTCATCTCGCAGCGTGAAAGAACGATTCAAGCATAGGTGAAGCGAAACATGTTAAGAGCTGCATGATGAGAGAGACCAGAGAGACAGACAGACCGACAGAGAGACAGAGACAGAGACAGAGGAGAGACAGAGAGGCAGGGTGAGACAAAGAGAGAAAGAGAGAGAAAGAGAGAGAGAGTAAGAGACAGAGAAACATTATGCAAAGCGGAAGAATAGTTGACGAGAGAATGTGCAACATCAATATAAAGAGAAGGAACAAGTGGTATAGGGTCTATTATAATACGTTTCCGAGTCAGAGCAGCGTGAAGCAATGGCCACATGTGAATGACCGAATACGCAGTTATGGAGTCACTTTGACCTACATAAATATGCGTTGCTAGCCATTACCCTATGCTTATCGATTGCATCTCTTCATTCTGTCATTTCAGCTGCTTATATTAGGAGGAAATAGAATGGATTATGAGACAGACAGACAGACAGAAGTCAGCAGGCAAGACAGCAGCATCGTGTCGGGGATTGTATGACATATAATAGGCCTACCATCATGCCACATGAAATGGTGCTATAATGAAATTGGCGTCCAGACAAAAGCGCGCCGACAAAACAATGCGCGCGTACAAAAGGGTTCAGTCATAAATGCGCGCTTAACAAATGCGCGCAGGACAAATGCGCGCGAAACGACATATGACGGACGACACATGACCAAAAACATATTATTTAACATCATTTAGGCCTAATGATCACAGAATTTGTAACCGTAAATGTGTCCCAATGGACGGTATAATTTAATAAGTTAGGAATGAGAACAGTTGCGTCTGTTGTTATAGCGCCAATGGTAGGCTATTATACCTGGTCAATGCTTCGGCGTGTATGCCGTCGGATCGTATACGTCGTCATGGTAGCTATAGGCCGAGTATAACTACGTACATATACACCACACAATAAGACATAATGATACGGAGAGAAACAAACCATGTAAATAGGATTACAGACTCTCTTTCAATTATAAGATACTTTTATTACTGCTTACTGATACTTTACTTGCTTAATGACAAGCACATGTAACCAGTTGTGTCTGTGTGAGCTTGGACGTTTGATAGAAAAAGAACGTTTATTGATTGATTGATTGATTGATTGATTGATTGATTGAAAAGAGAGCAGAGATGAAACTCTAACGGGGGCACCATGGGCCCCCGCATATAGCCTAAAGCAAGAGGGGAGAGTCTTCGTTTAATTGGAAAACTGATAACTATTTCTTTAGAGCCCCTTTTTGATTCCTAACAATTGCTCAGCTGTGAAGCATTTTAATAGGCCTATTATACTCATGATGTGCAGAATGCAGTTGAGTCACTTAGTTTTAAATTTAAAGATAAATTTAAAAAAATCTAAATTATATATACCTACTTATAATTATATATACGTTGACACGAAAGTTCGTTCACCGTTTTCAAAATGCGTTATCTCATTAAGGGCTTAATATTTCTTTATAACATTTTGTCAGATTATACATAAGTCAAATTAAAGATACTGGTACAAATTTGATTATGATCCTGTTCATGGTTGCCACTATTATAAACAAATGTAAAGACAACCAATTTTGGGTGGAAAAAAGTTCGTTCACCGTTTTCAAACTTAAATATCTTGGTCAATATGATTCAGATTTTGAAATTATTTTGCCAGCGTATACAGGACTCACGTTGTAAAACATCATGTACGAACTATTTTAAGTCGACCGTACGTAAATGACATCAAGCATTTTCTCGCGCATTAGCACGATAATAGCCTGCGCTGTGTAGGCCCTATGTCTACAGCCAAATATTCTTCCGCGTGATTAGGCGTCCTATATGTTGTTTATTATTTGAAAATGGATAAAACTGGCCACCTAACTCTCCGGACCTCTCTCCAATTGAGAACTTGTGGAGTATTTTATCTCTCAGCGTTTGTAAAGAGTCTGAGCCAAAGAACGTTGATCAGCTCAAACGTTGTCTCCAACGAGCACGGACATCGATAGCAGTTGGGACACTTCAGATATAGGCCTACTGTTCTAGTCTATGCCCGATAGTTAGTGCTGTCATTAAACTGAAAGGCGATTCTATACTCTAATAGTATACGTCTGGATGTTTTAGGTAACAACAGGATCTTATTATGTACCAAGCTACACATTTTCTCCACTCTGTTAATTTGATTAACGCGGTCTTTTTCGCAAAAACTGGTCGTCTTTATAAAACAAAATATTGGCAACCACAGGCCGGATCATAATCAAATTTGTACCAGTATCTTTCACTTGACTGATGTATGCACTAACAAAATATTATGAAGAAATATGACGCCGTTGCTGAGATAATGCATTTTGAAAACGGTGAACGAACCTTTGTGTCACCCTATAATATTATGTCGTTTTCTGTTATTTTTATTGGTTCTAAAAATCTCTTATGCTAACAAATATAAACGGCAACTATTAATTAGGCTATGGTTTGCACCTCCTGCAAAATTCTGCTTGCACCTATGCATGTGAAGCAGATATATAGGGAGCGGAAGACGAATAAAGACACGAATGGACCAATAGAGAATAAGATGAGAGGATGGCGGATCAATTACTCAGGTACAGCGTGTGCCGCGCAGTACGTGATGCTGACATCAACGGGTCTTCGCTCATCCCTCGCGGCTCTCGTTAGCGCTCGTAACATCCGTAGCTCAGCGTCCAGTCTCAATCCATATCCGGTCTTGCACTCGATGAGCGTCGTTCCTGCCTGCGACATGCGCCTGGCGTGACCGATGAAGGCCGCGTGTAGTTCCTCCCCGGTCGCTGACTGCACGTGGCGGACCGTGAAGTTTATGCCGCCGCCTGCTCTGTGCACGTCCATGTATGAAGCACCTTCCAACTGAATCATGTACAGAAAAGGTTCGGTTTAGGTATATACACGATGGTAAAGTACATGGAAACACCTTGACCTAGTCAATTGAAGTATAGCTTATCACTCAAATGTTGCTTATTCTTCATTGCATTGTGGCTGTTAAGTTTTGTGAAGTTTGAAATAAATAAATTTTTGATGAGGAGGAATAAGAGAGGAGGAGGAAGAAGAATAAGAAGGAAATGACGGGGCTAAATATAAAAGCTTATGCAAAGTTAGCAATTAAAAAGTTAAAGGTAAGGTGAGATAAAGCTGTTTCTGCCGCAGCTATAGATGTATACCAAGTCACTGTAAACGCAATGCGTTTAAATACGAGTCTATGATATTATATTGATCGCAATTAAATATTTATACTGGCTCACCCACAAAGGCTACCGAGGGACCAATCAAAGTCTAAGTATAGGCCTTTAGGTGCATAATATTATTTAAAGTAAAAACATAAATGAACGTTGCAATGCCTAAAACCATAAATACCTAAATAGGCTCTATGTATATTACAAGACATACTTTTATAGTAGGCTATCGTGCAACCGATTGTGTTGTGCAGTTTAATTGTGCATATAGTATTACATCGCAATGTATTTCATTTATATGATATAAGACTTATAATACACACAATACATGGGAGGTTGTTTACCTTCATGGCGAATTCGTGAACCCTGTCGCCAAGCCACATCGCATGCGTATGGGCATCAACCAAGCCTTCGAACAAGAATCCAACGGCAATATGTAATATCGTAATCGTAATATAAAAATTATGGTAGCTGAAGATAGCACTAGTACATAGACAAATAGATAGATTGACAAATAGATATCTATCCATCTATTTGTCAATCTATCTATCTGTCTGTCTATATAACTGTGATTGTAACTAATTTATTGAGGTTGTTGACTATAGGCCCCGCCACATTTATAAGCGGAGACTCCTATAAAATGATATTATAGCATCATCTTTTTATGCCGATTATCTCCTTCTTCCGGAGCTTTGCCTTTTCCAGCCCAGTTTCGCTCATTCAATGTCTCCATTCGTCAATTTAGCCAACAACCACGGAGTCTCTCTTCCTTCAATCTGATGCAGCTCTTCTTTCTTGCTTCGTCCTCGCCCCTCATTTCTTTCAGTCTAACTCGGAAGAGTCACTACATTGTATCTCCTGTTTCTGTTCTCCTAACGGTTTCATCGAGACGCCGTTTCGCCATGACTTGTGTCATTGATCTTCATCTCGTCTCTCTCCTTCGATTCCCTTCGTCCTTGGTCGAGTTCTACGACTCGGTCGTACAACAAACAATCTGTGTAAGCATACTTAACAGAAGACCTTTGTGAAGGTGGCAGACACTGGCCCATATACTATATGTATTGTATTTGTGTATTTCTATACCGCTTCTTACAGACCACTACTACTCAGAGGTGGTCCCTACTTCAGCCCGCAGGTTTGTCGGAGTTTAACACGCCAAAGCGATTGAGCAATTGTAAGTGAAGGACTTGCTGGTGGGATTCGAACCTGCAATCCGTCGGTTGCAAGGCGGCGACCTTCATCACTACACTACCACGCCCAACATGGGTCCTACATGGCTGTAGGCTATATTGCCGTGTCCCGGAATGGCAGAAATTAAATGTGGTCACTTTATGGCTATATAAAATAATATTATATTATTTCTATCCGATTATTTGGTCCTCATCGTGGTGGGAGGATGAACAAACAAGTAGTCTAAGAGTTGTCTACTTGTTGAGGTTATTCCACCAGTGGAGAAGGCTTTGATTGAATATACGTTGATGATTAGCGTTGAGAAGGCTCCCTTCCCAACCCTAACCACAGGCTTACAGAGGTCAAGCAGGTAGGTTGGAGAAAGACCCAATTGGCATCTCCAAACCAGGGAGGCAATTCTATATTGAATTCTCTGACGAGCAGGGAGCCAATGCAGAGCCATCAGCATGTAATTATGTGTGGTCACATTTGGATATGCGGCCGATAAGGGGCGTCGCTGAGCGCAAGGCTATTGGATTGCAGATACATGGTTTACATGCGAGCCATGGCCCAAAGTTTGGGACCAGCAAAAGAAGCAAAAAATTAAAAAAAATTAAAAGTTTATTTACGACGTCTATAGTGTTTCTTCAAGAGGTAATGTCATTATGTACTGTAAGAACAGAAACTGAACAATTGCAATTGTATTTTTTATTAGTAGGCCTAATAACAGTTTTATGTTTGTCAAAGTACTGATTTTGCTCGTTTTTCTGAATAGGCCTAATTGGCATATATTGACCTAAGCAAATGCAGTGTCCAAACTCAAACATTTCTTCCATTGTTTTTGCTGTGCAATAGTCAATGTCACCACAGACTTAAATTAAAGATCAGTATTTGCAATGATATCCTTTGTTTTTAAGAACAGTTTGTATCCAAAAACTCATGGTCGCAAACTTCTGGCATAGGCCTATAGGGAGAGAGACAGTATAGTCAAGGCGAGTACAAAGGAGTATGCTATAGCTTAGATGCGGCACTAGAAGACAGAAAGCGTAAGACAGAGATGCGCAGTTGACGCATCGACTAGAACTAGAACTAGAACTATAAGTAACTTCTAAAAACTTGCTCAGCTTAACCTACGACGCAGTCGTTAGACTTGATCTAATCAACCGTCTTAGGCCCACATGTGCACAGCTCGGTAGGACCCTATTACAGCTAATAGATGCTCAGACGTATACAAACAGACAAACATACATACATAAAACACACACGCAAAGACAAAGACAGTGGTGTGATGTAACGAGCGGACATGTTATACCTGGAACGATGCATTTTCCAGCGCAGTCAATTACTTGGTCAAATTGCTGTCCATCGAAGATCCGTCTGATCTCCTTGTCTCCTCCGATTCTCTCTATTCGACCGTTTCTAGGTAAACAACAGACAGAAACAGACAATTAGACAGACACAAAGACCAGACAGCAATTACGCTAAACGACGGTCTAACTGGTTCTCGTCTTTCCTTCTGTTCCACTGTAAAAGATGCAAATATGGGCGATACAAGAAACGCTGGAAATCTCTGGAACAAGAATATAATTATCAGAGGTCTTTAGGTCGTTACAGCTTTGACTAAGCGACAAGACGGCTCTAAAAATTTCAAATGCTAGTGGACCGCCAGTCACGTGATATAAGCCATGGAAGTGGATGACAGATGAAAACTTGGTGGTTGACGAAGAGCGGGATGATCAACGCAGGTACAACGCTGATGGTAAAAGCAGGGGCGTATCTATGTGGTTTACAGGTTCAGCCCCCGAAAGCATTTTTGCCATGTATTTTAATATAACCCCCCCCCCCGAAAGTAAGGAAGACATTTTTGGAGTGAATGCAAAAACAATGATTGTCATCAAACATTTTTGGGATTGATAAATGGAAGAAAATCTGTAATTTTGGCGAATGGCTAAAAAAAGTAATCAGAAATTTTGTGTGACAACACTCCTCCAAAATCAGTTTCTGGTTACGCCTCTGGGTAAAGGACGTGGCTTGTAAATATTAATGGTACAACAAGAAGTTGAAATAGACCTATTGGAATACTGCATGGCAATTGCACGCAATAAAATTTGCCAGATGAAAAGCCATGGAAATAATTTGTTAAACATAAACTACGGATTTCTTCTTATGCATATAATGCCACTTCTTCTGCTTCAGCTGCTGATGATAATAATGATGATGCTAATGATGACGATGTTGGCATCTTTATAATAATGTCATTGTCACTAGACTGTAGATATCTACGTCGATGACAAAAGCGATGACGATTGTAACGACGATATCGATGATGTCGATTGTGATGATGGTGATCCAATTATCATAGGCCTACCTGTTTACAACAATGCTGATTCCTTCGGATTCGTCTCCTTCCAGAATGGCCAGATTATTCTGGTCTTTGCCACGAAGCACAGTCTCTCCATTTGCAACCACTTCCACCACCTGTCTCGCCGAATGTAACAGTAGACGGTAAGCACCATGATCACTTGCGCTACCACCAGCCATCGTTTCTGTACTGAGTAAGGCTTACTGAAACTTTGAAACGCTTGTGCAGAAAGTTTCGGTTATGTTCTACGCTTCGGAACAGTGTCTGGTGACGACAGACACCACCTGTACAGTGTTCGCCTATTATATATAGACCTATATACACCGACGATAGTTACACTTTTACATCAGTGTTACTGTACAATGTGTGAACTTTTTAATTACTTATTTATTTACGCACTTCTATGCCGCCCCTTCAAGTCCACTACTACTCAGAGGCGGTCACGACTACAGCCCGAAGGAGTGTCGGAGTTTTCACGTCGAAGCGCCACGTAGGTGAAGGACTTGCTCGGGTCTGAATCGAACCCGCGACCCTTCGGACGCACGGCGACGACTATCCCACTGATCCACGCACGTCCTATATGCTAGCCCGAGATGTTAAATCTCTGATTGTCGGCAGGCATCGGGCTCGAACCCGGTCCGTGCAAACATACGGCCGGCGCGCTCCCAATGTTAGCGTTTGACTTCCATTACTTATCTGCTTATTTTTAACATACACTCTTTTTGCACCTTTGTGAGGCCTGAACACCAAAGGCATCAGACGGCCAATAACAGTAGGCCTAAATATTCGTATATAAAAATCTGATCCCGGCAATTAGGCTATAGTTCCAAGTGAGACGTTATGCTGTCCAATTGTCTGTATTCTGTAGGCACTAGGGCACATAAAATTCATATACATTTTGCTATGCCAAGTGCACCTTGATATCAGGCTGTTATTCAGATGAACCGCATCCTGTTTGTTTTTAGTCCACGTTTATAGTGTGTTTATTAGTCCTACTGCCTCGATTCGAATGGACTTGGCCAGTGAACTTTGGTCCTTGGCAATAACCCCATCTGCCTCGCCTGCTCTCAGATGTTGTGGTCTTTTGTACTTGGCTCTAATTATTCTCATGTATTCCTTTAGCTAAATTCGAAGACCAAACCAGAACTCTTGGGGTTCAAGGTTCAAGATCCACGCTCGATAGTTGGTGGTAGCCTAGTCACTCAATGTGAATAAGGGAGGAGCAGGTACACGAGAGACGCCTGCGAAGTGGCAAATTGCTTTTGCGAATTCAGTTTTTATAGCACACGAGGACGAGAAACCAATTCTTGTTCTCATATCTCACCCTCAAACGGTCTGAACGAACGCTGCGTCAAGTCAAATGGGTGGTTCAAACGCAGCAAGTGGAAAAGATTGGAATAAGATCATAATATCTAAGCACCCATATGACTGTATCACGTGTAACGGTGCAAGATATATACATCTTACAGTTTTTACTAGACAATTTTACCCATTCTTGCCTCAAATTTAAAATAATTTTACTAAGAATGTCTCTGTCGCATAATTTGCAATGGACTAGAGAATGAAACTTCCAAAATGAACTCTGTGACAGCAACATCCTTCTCGATCCATTATCGCTTCTACGTGAGACAGTGCTGCCAACTTGCGAATTCCAGCGTTAAACCACGCCGCTTTATCACAAAAAGCGTTTCAACTTTGATTGTCAAAGGCGACCGCAGGAAGAAGCACTGGAAGTAAGCGCTTCCACAAAAATCAGCCGTCAGCCAATCCCAATATCATGGGCGTCCGCAAGAATTTTTCTAGGGGCGCAAAATTTATAAATAGATGTCACGAGGAATAAATATTATAGCGGCCACTACCTTAATAACCCTGGATAGGCTATAGCTGACGATTCACTGACGCCGCAGTGACGCGGATCTTAGCGAGCAAAAATTCATAGACATTCATTGTCAAAAACCAGTAGGCCTAATGATAATTAAATTGATTTTAGGCCTACTTAAGTATGACCTTGTTCTCAAAATTGCAATTGCAAATAGTCTGGGTTCGAATTAAGATCTTATCCAAACACATGA
Source organism: Dendrobaena attemsi (assembly GCA_034693945.1). NCBI lineage: Eukaryota > Metazoa > Annelida > Clitellata > Crassiclitellata > Lumbricidae > Dendrobaena > Dendrobaena attemsi. The sequence goes on from JAQFXW010004963.1 coordinate 10,288, forward strand.
CGATTGATGACTATAGGACCAGAAAACGTCTGTATACGGGGATCTAAAACGGCGTTGCGTCCGTTCAAACGGATCTCACCCGATCGATTCATTGAAAAATGAACAGGGTCGAGGCCAAATCGTCGCAATATAAATTCACTGTCTTTACCTTTATTCGAGCGAAAAACAGTAGGCCCTAAGCGACTCTTGACATGATTGTCTCTTTCCTTCCAAGTCTTTTTACTCTTAACCGACCCTCACGTTGTGACAGTCAGTGGCCTACAGCCCTACGAAATTGTTCTACTAATTATATGTATGTAGGGCCTATGTATGTATGTGTGTATTTCTATACCGCCTCTTAGAGTCAACTACTATTCAGAGGCGGTCCCGACTACAGCTCGAAGGTGTGTCGGAGTTTTACACGCCGAAGCGCTTCAGC
>JAQFXW010004964.1:0-10705 GCA_034693945.1 Dendrobaena attemsi
GCCGTTAAGTAGCGACCTTGGACAAGTTGCTGACCCATAATTGTCTGTGAGGAAGGCAATGGGAAACCACATCACTCACCTCATTCCCCAGGTGGCGCAAGCCATAGAACCTGCCTCTGGGCAGAGAATTCATCATCATCATCATCATCATCATCTGTCTATATACTCTGTGCATAATCAGATTATGCAATTGTATGTCTGCGTGTTTCCCATAAGTCTAATGAATTTAATGAGTTGAGCGACTATTCCTCAGAATATTGCATAACCAGCGCTGTTAGCTTCTTCTATTGAGGATAATTTTGTCAGTCACCTCTCACAGAATAAAAACGCATTTTCACTGTGCTGACATAGGCCTAAATGATACAGAATCGATCAACGACAGACACACCACAAGAATTCACGTGACTTCCAATAACTGTTTCACTAGCAAAACAGTATATCTGTCTAATCCTTGTTACCCAGTAAGTACTGAAATAAAGTGTACTTTTGAATACGTCATAGGAAATAGGGTCTATATCGGTACGTCTAAATTAGTTCGCCTCTATATTTTTTCTGCTGAGTGTAGGGTTTTGCATCACAGAATGGAAGAGAGTGAGACTCATATCCATCCAAACCAGTCGATACGGATGGGGTGCGATACAAGGGAGAAACCAACTCTGCCAGTTTTCAGATGGCTTGTTTGCTCAGGCGCTAAATAATCCAGATTATGTAGGCTATTACATAAGATGCTCCCTCCAAATAATTAATCCGACCATGATCTGTCTCTGTTCAAGACCTCTTGACCATGTCCTAACTCTGTTTGATGGTACGAATTGTGAGAAAAACTAGGAAGTATGCTGTTCTCATATTGCAAAACCCTACACTCAGCAGAAAAAATATAGAATATACTTACTTAAAAAGTGATCAGAACCTGCCGTGGCATAGGAGTAATTTAGCACACGACTTTACAATGATAGCAGAGCAGCTCAGCACTAAGTCATAGTGAATCACGTTAAGGAATTTGTCTGACACTCGGTTAGTTTTTAGTATATTTCTCATCCATATCAAGAACTTACATATAAAATCTTCAAAAATCTACTTGTATGCACTCCCTGCGCTGGCCAGTATGATGTTGAATTTTTTACATTATTATAGACAGACATGTTAATTTATTAGCCTATACTATAAGTAACTATAATCGTAATATGCATAGTCATATACATACAGGGTGGCTCAAAAAGAGTCCCACCTATGCGTTTGGCCGATAATATCTATGCCAAAAGTAGGAATTTTAAAATAAAATTTTACAGGCTGACAGACATACTATTGCCAAATTTCAGTAATTATTTCGAATGGAACAAACGTTATTCAACTTCTAGTAACGTCACCCACTGCTGTTTTTTATGGTTAAAAAGCGCTTAGCAGGTTTTTGATAATATTTCCACTAAATGTAAACATTTTATGTTTCTGCCAAATGTAAACATTTTAAAATAAAATTTTACAGGCTAAAAGGTAATTCATATGTACGTATAGCGACCAAATTTTAGCAATATATTCAATCTCAACAAAAGTTCAAGCACTTTATTTGTTAACGTTTGTTGTGCTACACTTTCTTAATTCGTCAGAATACTGGAGGTGTTCTCGCTAAAAGTGCTGTGACATTTGTTGTGTTTGAAATATTTTGATAAAATTTGGTAGTTATACGTCAATATGAACTGCTTTCAAGATTGTAGAGTTTCATTAAACGATTTTTACTTTTGACGGAAATATTAGCAAAAAACTGCTTAACGTTTTTGAACCATAAAAAGCAGTGGGTGACGTCACTAAAAGTTGAACAAAGTTTGTTCTGTTTGAAATATTTTGCTGAAATTTGGCAATGGTATGTATATATGAATTGTCTGTCGGCCTGCATAATTTTATTTTAAAATTCCCACTTTTGACAAAGATATCAGCCAAAAACGTAAATGGGACTTTTCTTTGATCCCCTCTGTACATATGATTTTACTCAAATGCTAACTTTCGCTACATTAATCATCGTATGTCTACATGTAGATCCATAGCCCTGCTAAGAATGTGATTTGGCATGGTTTACATAAAAAAATTATTGTGTGAAAGTTAGTTTTCGAGAAGCTACAACTGCCCATAGCAGATTCACTGTTTGCTCTTTGTAGATAACATACATGTGTCAACTAAAGTATAGGCTATCTTGTGCATGTGTATCTGAATGTGTTTCCCGTCCAAATTGAAGGTGTTTAGTTTGTTGTTGAGCTGAACTCGCCATGACAACAGCATCTCAAATATGAGTTTTAACCTATGATGGAACGTTCTAAACTACATTAATTTAATTGATTTAAGAACTTTCTGTTGCTTCCTACATAAACCATTAGGCATTTTGTTTAATTGCATTTGAGATATGGTTTCAAATGACGTGTCTTGATTTGTAATTTTACAGCAATGTACCTCAAGAACCTGAGATCAATGGTTACATGTTTGGTGGCAATGGATACGCCATTCTGGCCAAGGATCCATTCAATCCATCCAGAGCCAGTCTTGTCAAGTTCAGTTTCAAAACATATGAGAGTCAAGGTCTCTTATTCTTAATGGGAATGCCAGGAAATGATTTCATGTCACTTGAACTCAAAGACGGAAAGGTCATCTATCAATACGAACTCGGTTCTGGTCGAGCAACAATTGCTTCGGCACAACTCTACAATGATGGCAAATGGCACGACGTCACAGCAAATCGCATGCACCAGGATGGAATTCTAAAAATAGACTCAGTCACCGGTAAGCAGCTACCAAAGAGATTTAAGCAGCTTGACTTAAATAATTAGTTAATTCAGATGTCTTTGATGTCACATGCATAATCATTGCGTGTACTAGTGTGTTTCTTTTGTGATACTGCAGTTTTTCTCTCCAGAGTTATGAACTTTCTGACATTGTTTCGTGTTATTTATTTATGTAGTGAACGACGCACGATCACCTGGCAATGAGAAAATCCTTGATGTCGACAATTCTATATACTTTGGTGGTTTCAAAGGAATGAATACTTACTCCAATGTGTCAGTATTGAGTATATCTTCAAGTACTTCCCTGAGTTTACTCTGTCTGACTCTGTTTTGTGTTAAGTAAGATTATCTGTATTTAAACATGATTTAAATCTACCAAGGCTGTGTAGAATGATAGTTGTTCTATGGGCTCAGAAACGGCGTGTTGTTTGATCAAGGTAGGCTATTAGGCTATAGCTACAGGTGCACCGTCACCGTGCTCTGTTTGCAGGAAATACGAACATAATATAGTTGAAAGAATGAATAACAGAATGTAGGTCGTTTGAATGTTCTATTGTTCTGCTTTTTAATTACACGTTTAGTGTCTAATAGTGTATTTTATTAGAGAACGAATGTTGAGCATACGCCAGGACAATTTTGTAAAACGACTATATTTTCAATGTACTTTTATAATTCTTCTAGGCCTGCAACTCAGAAAGGATTTAAAGGTTGCATAAGGGACATTCAGCTTGGAAGCAGGCAAAGGAATATCAATGAACACATTGAAGCCAGAGACATTTTACCAGGATGCCCTGAGGTTAGCTTTCTCTCTTTATTATTCATTTAGACTATTTTAACATAGTTTTTTGCATTAGACAGTGAGATTACTCCTTTACTTAAGTGTAAACCGAGCACTCTGTACGAACTGTATCCAATGTTGCCTTGCAACAGATGTTCTTACGGTTTGTAGAAATGGTTTCGGTTTGCTTAAGAGACTTTAAATCAAAGCATTTAGCAGCAAATTTTAGCCAAATTTCTGCTCACTTGAAGTTTGCCAGATATGTATGTCACTATTTATCAGAATCTACATGCTTACAGATAAGATCACGAGTTTTGATTGTGATTTGTTGCAAGTTGTTAGCATTTCTCTTTTCTGTTGTTTCTGAATGCAGGAAGTTCGTATCGTCTCGTTTGCTCATGACATTAATGATTCCTACATTAGTATGGATCCAGTCAATATCGATGAAACATTTGAGATGGCAATGAAATTTAAAACACTGGAAAACGAAGGACTTCTGTTCTATGCCACAGATGATGTAAATACACAGGTAAAGAGTGCCTTATAAGCTCAGAACATGGACAAATCCTATGTTAGAACTTGTAGCAAATTGATCTCAAGAAATTCTGTTTTCTGACTTTTCTTTCTTTATACATTCCACACGAACCACTAAGGTCTAAAACAAATTACATAATTACGAATTCATGTACCTTTAACGACATAATGACCCAATTGTCTTTAATTTTTACAATAATACTCAGATTACATATAACAGTCACATTTACATCATACCTAAATACATTAGCAAAGTCTGGTGCACCTTTGCACTGATACTACTACGCCTACCATAGTCGCCTGTAGTTACAAAACTACTTAATTCAACAATACTTGTACTTACTTTTCCCTAGCAGACTATGAACTTCAATTCTCCACAACGAATTCCACTCCAATTCGATTTTTCATGTACGTATTTAGACGCAATGCTTCGACCTTTGAACTTTCATCACTCCTCTCTGGCACACCTTTCTTCAGGCCTTCTTCATTGTCTTATGCTCAATTCGCCTAAGCGTGTTATATAGCTAATTATATAGCCCAATATCTTGCTTTAGCGCTAAAAGCCCCATTTTCTTTACACGGAGTGGATGGCCTACAGTAGAGATCGCTTAATATGATTTTTGATAATACTGTTCAAACAGTTTTCACAGCATTTCACATTTCAGGATATGTGCTACATATGAGATGAGATCTATGTTTCAGTATCAGTTTCCAGGAAAGCAAAGGGTAAAAACGATTAAAGGATGGAGGATTAGCAAAAATACTTAAATTCAGTTTAGAAACTCCGATATTTTGATTAGTGCGAGCCTGAACCACCAAACTTCAAAATTTATTAATTTTGACAACCTAGTACGTATGGGCATAATAATGATCGCAGTGATGTTGCCCAAGATATATGGTATATACTATATAGTGAAGGAGGTCAATATGGGTTCCGTGATTTTTTTGGTGCAGACAAATGCTTTGTCACTGTCTTTACGCGACGGAAGAGTGGTTGCAATGAACGTTGTTGAAAACCGAGTTACTGCGATGGAATCCGGAGAAGCCACTTACAACGATGGTCATTGGCATTATCTGACTGTCCGAAGAGATGGAAAAGAGTGAGTAAAAATTCTTAGAAAGAGAAGATTTATATAAACTACTTAACTCTGATGTTTGTATCAGCTTTCGTATCCATCCTCACTCGGGTTATTTCCATGCATAATCTTGTTGGCTTTTAATATTGCTCGAATGATTAAATATTGTCAGACAAAAATAATTTAACTGGGGTGCTCATATTGCACAGACCGAAGATGCAAAGCCATGAGTTGGGTGCTGAAGACATGAAACCAATAATGAAAAGTGGTTCTGGTGAGTGTCGTAATTCCTCTGCAAGGTCTGTCCTTCTGGGACCGAGACGCAGAAGCCAATGCATTAATATAAAATATAGCATATTTCGCATAGTTAATTATGGTAACATTTACATCCCACTCTCTGCTGTAAAAGCACCTCGCATTTGGACTAATTGTGTGGGTCAACTTTTTGGCTCAGGGGATGCTCAAGAACTTTCTAGTTGCTCCCCTGAATATTGTAAATGAATAGAAATTCCATATATTTCCAGCCGCCATAGTATTTGTGAATATACAGTGTACTTGTCTGATCACATGTGTAAGTCGATACGTGTGCCTAATGTGCCCGTGTGTCTCATCTTAGTTAAATGATGTGTCCTCCTTTGCGTATTGCAAACACAGCACAGCGTCTTATGACCAAGGAAACATTACTGGCAACGCTAGTCACTTCTATAACAGCTAACGTAGTTGTGTGAGTTCACTTGGTGGCTATGTTATAACTTGCTACAGGCGTTCAGATCATTTTGTATATTCGATAGAAATGTGCATCATAAGTGAATATGCCCGAAATTTACCTGTAAAGGGAGTATGAAATGTTATCAAACTCACTGATGAAATATCTTGCTAAAAATTATCGAAGAAAATATTCTGCGTAGACTTGTTGTTTTGACCATTTTTGTATTGTTCCAGCATGTTGCTGTATGTTGATGATTCTGACATTACAACCAAAAATGTTGAGGACAAACACAGAACTAGAACAAATTCGTCGTTCTTCTTTGGTGGCTTTCCAGCTACACACACTATTGTCCTGGATAATGTTGCCAGCTCAATTCCATTTGTGGGATGCATTGGAGATGTAACCATTGGACAAGAGTAAGATAACATTTCACACATCATAAAACATTATCAATTGTTTAATGTAGGTCTCCATAGCTAAACATTGCAGTCTGTTTTACAGATGACATCACACTATTGTATGAAATCAGACATTAGAAATTCTCAACGGCAGTACATGTACCTCGACGAATGTATCTCTACAGCAGTACTTCAACGATTGAATATCTATGGCAGTATCTCATCGCTTGTATCTCCACAGCAGTACCTCAGCGACTATGTTTACTGCAGTACCTTGACGATTGTATGTAACTCTACAGTAGTTGTACTTGAGACGGAGTTGTAGATTGCAATAGCCCACCATGGACAGATCAGACTATCAGGATGCCAAGATGTCCAGAGGTCAAATCTGGAATCATTTCTTCGCAGATGCTCATGGCGCTGGTGTCGAGCTGGCAAAACCGTACGTCTGATAGTTGCACACAACAGAGAATCGGTCTTCTCGTGGGTGGTTGAGATGCAGCCTGTTAGACTTCATTAATTCAGCAAACTGCTCAATATTAAGGACTGTGGCTGCATGACCGTTGATGGAGGATTCCACGAGTAGAGCTGCAGATCATCAACGTTGAAATTAGATGACACCTGAGACTGGCAATAAGATCAGCCGCTTCAGTCAAGGAGGATTTACAAGTTTTAGGCCCAGTACACATATTTTCAGGGAGGCCCACCGGCGCAACCGCATAGGCTGACCCTGCAGACGGTAGGCGAAAATTTAGACTACTAATTTAGACTACTAAGTTAGACTACTAATTTAGACTAGTGCTGTTTATTACTAGTATTGGTTGCATTCCACTACTGCTTGGAACATTTTTCGTGGTTGACTCGAAGTCGATGAAGAACAAAATGACATCAATATGCGGCAAGTGTATGCTGCGTAGTGTGTATGCCTACTTCACCGTCTTCACGCTCTCTTTCACATAAGCATAGGTGCAATGCGCGCATTGACAGCAATCTAGTGATTTACTGTGATTAATAATGATTAGAAAAGAGAAGGGAGGCCTCTTTTGACGGAACTGTCACGGGAGGCTCGATACAAATGTACCACAGAGTATTATTCAGGACATGTCAAAGACTGGTGTTCGAGGGCTGGACATTACAGGCAGGTCATAAATATTATGTCGCCCATCACATTTTAAAATCCTAAGAGTGTGGATGGTTTCAGGTTCATCAACTTTGCGAATATTTCTCGGGACAACATGATCGGAGTAGTCCTGAGCAGCTGTTATACTCCAGATCCAACACCGGTTACAGCAGCGTTTTCACTCCCAATTGAACCATTTATATCGACAGGTGGGCTTTTATAGGAATCTTTAAATGCGCCCATACGTTTTGCTTCCAATCATTTCTCCTGTGCACGAGCGTGCATGACGCATGCAATCTGTGAGTTACTGCTATCATTCGCATGATTTTAAATATTGCTAGTTAGTGGCCTTTCAGAGTACAGGTTCTCCTAGTTTTAGATAGTTTTCCGTTTTGTTTTTAGGATTTTTCCAATTGTTTTCATACATACCTCCCATCGTATATACATTGTTCTATTTGTTCAATTTGAAAAGCCTCTATGTGGATATTTCTTCAGCTCCTTGTTGTTGTCTCTTAACTTCTTAGTACCTTGTGATTGCAATTTCTATGATGAGCTGCATGTTCTTCACAGCTATATTTAGTACACTTTTATTGTTATTTGTTAATGTATTGAAGACTCAGCTAGAACAGGGAGATTGTGTTTATTTATGCATGGAGTAGGCCCTATCGTCTTCTGTTTTGTGGTATGAGCGCCCGCACATAGGGCCACTTGCCCCCCCTGGAATATTGATTGACTTGTATCTTAACTGCTAATTTTATGAATTTATACAAACTTTCTCTAAAGTACAGCTAGTTATAAGTGACTTCTTGTAAATTGTTTCACATTTTGAAATTATACATTTAAGAACTCTATGAAAAATTTCATATTGTCAATTTCCTTGTTGAAGTATTCAAGCTCTTGTATCATGCCTCCTTGTAAATTTTTTGGTGTTTTGCCCCTCTTGTAAAAATTTCTGCGGGTGCCCATGTTTTGTGGCACTCTTAGCAAACTTCAATAGAGTTTTGCACAAATTATTTAATCACTGCACATTAAATTACAGCGGCTTCAGCATTTATGGGTTGATCCAGAGCTAAGTAAAGATCTTGGAGTTGTGCTATATAAATTTTGTTTGTTGATGTAACCCAACATTTATCTTGTAAGTCAGCAAAACTTTGTTACCGTAATGAAAAGCAGTTAAACCAGGTAAGTGTCACTGTTATCTCTCTTTGAAATTAGTTGCCTGTGATCTCTGTCTATCAAGATCAGGACACGTGGAGATGAGTGCTCTCACTTCATTGCGTTCGGCTAAACAAGGTCTACTCTCTGTTTTCTTTGTCCTCACATCTGACTGATCTCAAAAGTGGAAATGCCAGTAATTAATTAATTGAAATTGTTTTAACAGCATGCGACTGTGACGCTATCGGCTCTGATGGCAGAGGATGTGATGTGACGAGTGGACAGTGTCACTGTCGCACCAACTACGGTGGACTCAAGTGTGGCAGTTGTGCTCCCGGTTACTACAACTACCCAGCCTGTGACTGTGAGTATCACTCTCATTGTTTATAATAATTATATTTCTTGTTTCCAATTATTATTCTAAGGAATTTTGCAGCCACATTTATATAGGACAGTTAATTTAGGGATATTTGTTAGTTCTTTAGACTTTCATTGATGTTCAGTCGACAGTTAGATTTGAAGTGTTCAATGTGTGCAGGCCTTATTTAGGATTTAGTGTTGCAATTTGTATTGTACTTGTGTTTAATTTTTATCTAGTTTTGTGTTTTGCAAATATTCGTACACCGAGTATCATCTGCAATTTTGTGGCGTTTTCAGCATGCAACTGTGACCGCAATGGAGCCACATCAGAGGTATGTGACAAGATATACGGCAGCTGTATCTGTAAGGTGAACTTCTACGGGTCTCATTGTGAGTACCATGCTTTTGAAGACGTCAACTGGCCATATTTTCATCATTATGGCGAATCACATGGACACAGAAAGCCCCGCAACCTCAAAGGTCACTGAAAAAGATCAAGGCCGATATATCTGTACAAAATACTATTCATTGTCTCGGGAGAGCTGTGCTCCCACGCCTCTCCGATACTTCAATTGGCAACATTGCGTTCGTAAGGGGCTTAATTTCTTATTTGCCTAATAATCATTCAAAATATTATGATTGCTTATCATAGCCGTTATTTACTATTGAAATTATATTTCTAATTTTCCCCTCACATTTATTTCTTCATGTAAATTTTATTTCTTCGCGAATTAACATAATGGTGAGCACGAATACTGCAAAGTCAGTGATTGAGTAGGACTGTGTGGCTAAAGTGTTAGGTTCTCGTCATTTACAGCCAATGAATTCCAGTGAAAGCAGCGAAGAATTGCAAATTATTTCTTTTTAATATTAAATTTTGTTGCTCTTATAATAAGAATTTAAACTTTTCGAATTATTTTCAAACCCACAAATACGGAAAACTTGCGAACTCGACAGAATATCTTCTCACTGATATAATTTCATTTGGTTAGCAATATTGAATTGATTGCATTTACCTGTTAAGACTTGTAGTGCTGTTTGTTTCTAGTCAACTAGAATAATTCTTCTAACACTGTTAATCTGCACTCGGTATTTGTAGATGAGTTTCATGATGATTCCGTTGAAACGACATGGGCCTACTTGTATTACTTATATGCTATGTTAATGTTAGTCTAATGAATACAAGAACTCGGCCTGGGTCATTTGAAGTTTCGAAATGATGTAATTTTACTGCATTTCTTTCAGCTCAACGACTAACTTACCAGTTGAATTTTTATCATCAAGTCATTGGTTTCTGTTCACTGTGCTTTAAACTTAGGCATCTCTCATGTATTTTTGAGAACTTTACATGTAAGTTTACAATCACACCGAGTTAGCCTACTTAAGATTACAAGTGCAGACCGTACACACTGCACAACCCAGAAGACTGGCAGAGAGTCTCACCGTCTGCATACAAAGAACATCAGCAATGGTATGAGATGCAAGTTTAATATGTACTTCTGCTAATGCACAATCAATATTATGAGATGCAATTAATGGTATAAGCTGGTTTTAGCTTAGGTGTTGGCCACAGTTCTACACGAGATCAATGCTCTAGTCTGTGCGTTCATAGAGGCCTAGTTCTGGAGACGTTTCATGTATGATTGTATGTGATTTATGCAGGATGATGGTAGGCCTATATTAGGGGAAGGTTCCCCAACGCGCACCCTGCTCCCAAGACGCACCCTCCCCCCTACAGCTAAACTGGCTGATACAGTAACGCAGCAGCCTACTTATGTAATAAGTACATGACACATGCTTATGTTAT
>JAQFXW010004965.1:0-10705 GCA_034693945.1 Dendrobaena attemsi
CAGTGTGCGTGTCCACGTTGTCCTTCTATCTTCTAGTTCTATGACAGTGTGCGTGTCCACGTTGTCCTTCTATCTTCGTGTAGCCTAACTCCACTCTACGGTGTATAAACAGCCACAAATATTATGTAGGCCTATGCGTGTATACGTGTATAGATGCATATTATGCGAAGAGAATGCCCGTTAAAAGAAGCGATGACGTGAAGTGCGACGTGTAGTAGCAATCGTTCTTCCGTCAACATGGGATGGGGACTTAATAAGGACGAATGAAGTCATTTACGATCGAGGACCTTCGCCGTCACAGACAGACAGCTACATCAGCAAGAGTGTGGGCCCTATATGCCGTGCATGCGGCGGCTCTGTGAGAGAAGGCATACGGATCGCGGTTCGCTTCCCGATGCTAACCTATTTTCAGAGATTTAAATAGCAACTATAGCAGGGATTTAAATTGGTTGTGACGTCCATTAAAACCGCAGAGTGGTGATGATAAATTCATTAAGCAATGCAGAGAGCCAAGACCGTAATAATGTTATTCGATCGCTGGGGAAACAGATACATTACATTACATACTCCGGTATCATGAGGGGCAACGAGCAACATGATTTCTGCGTGCTTGAATGCGAGGGATTTGTACAATCGGATAGAAATATTTAGTAGGGAAACTAATACTTGGTTCTGCGCGCATGTAGCCTCTTTAGGAAAGGAAAACAGCAGGAAAACAAGGACATTATTATTCGATAGGCCTAATGTTATTATAGTCTCGTCTCATATGCATCGACCATATCTCTGTTGAGTTCAACGATTTCGTTCATTTCAATGACTGACGTGACTATGAGGACGACGAGAATTCAGCGAGAATAGGAAAGCTAACACGTGTTTCTATTCATGTGGCGTCTTTTACAAGCTATAAAACACTGCTTTTATTGGTATTGGGCTGACATCGATTTATACATGAATACATCTTGTACTCGCCTCATTCCGTAGACGATCGATCCGTCGCCGTGCAGTCGAATCATTTTGTTCTTTTCGGTGACGTCGTGTAAGAACGAGTGTTTGTCGTTGGCGAAGAACGTGTCTGGAACCCAGATCTTCTCGGCGAAGTCTCCCGTCAGAGTCATATTGTCCGTCGGATTCCCAGAGAAGGCGAGACGGTCGTCCCTCCAGTACTGGTTCAAGTAGATGGTAATCGTAAAGTCCTGCCGACAAAACGAAACAGAGACACGTGGACGGCCATCAGCACGCAATACATCATTGCTTCTTATAGGTAAGACCATATTCAAGCGGGTACTGGCTCAAGCACTGGGACCAAATAGGTAGGCCTAACCCAACCAGGCCAACTAGGTGACACACTAAATTTGTGCAAATCCGCGGTGCTTTGAGTTGGGGTTGGGTACAAAGTCGCCACAGTTTGCTAAAAAACAGATTAACAAACCTTCGTAAAATTATAAAGTTGAGCTGGAAGTTCCCGTATTTGATTGATTTCCATAATTAAATAGTTGTAAGTGGTAAAAACAGTATTTATCGCTAGTTAATAGTATAGGCCTAAGTCTTAGAATTTCTCAACGCCAACACAAAGTCCCGTCTCGGGGAACAGTTTATATGACTGGCCCTATAACCATTCAATTCCGGAGTAGCGCATGTGTTGAACTCATATCGATGATAGGTCAGATTTAGGGAGAGGGGCGTCAAGTCAAGACGTAGATTGATCGGTGAAACTTGTTGACTATGCAGGTCATTTGCTGGAGCATAAGTGGAATCATGATACAGAGGATGATTTGAAGGGTTTGAATATTGCAACGTTTTTTTAGTTATAACCCTAAATTTAACTGCAGCAAAACAAAACGCTTTTCTGCGTTAAATTAAAATGTCAGTGGCCTATTCGATTGTCCTATTTGTACTGCAACTGTCAGATTCAACTGTTGATTAGGAGCTGTCAGAGCTGATATTATTAAATTCTTCTGAAAAAGTTGGGACCATGATAGGCCTATCCTAATTAGAATGTTAAGAAATTTTATAGACAACCCTTCTGACGCGTTGTAACTCTTGTGAATACACTGCTCGGACTAGTTCAACATAATTATTCTTAAGCAGTTAACATAACAGAAACCCGAAAGGACAGAAACGATAAAGAATCGTTTCGACAGCAAAACACGAATTGATCGTCTTATCCATCGGAACGGTGGATGCAATTGAGATGCAAGACATGGATGAGAGATATAGAGATAGAGTAAGAGATGGAGCTAAAGAAAGATAGAGAGATAGAGATAGAAAAAGACAGAGAGAACTAAAGGAAGACAGATAGAGACAAAGAGGGAGAGAGATAAATAGAGAGAGTCAGAGATGGAAAGGCAGAGGCAGAGAAAAACAATGGTGGTAAGATATCTGTGACCGATCGAGTGAAGATTGTGCAGACGATGTGTATAGTCTTCTCAGCCAAAAACAAATCCTGTTCGACCTCCTACATCCGTGTATAGTTATCACAACATGAATCCACTGATAGAAGACGCAGCTGCAGACGATTCGGATTACACAAAAACGACGTGCAGATAAGAACAAAACACAACGCCTATCAAGCAGAGCAAGAGAGTCTATAGTGTCCTACAAATCGGTTATCAGAGCAAGATTGAAATCAACTCTGCTGATCCAATCGAGTAGAAGGTTCATAAAAATAATCGAATTGCTGCAGGATGGATAGCTATAATACGAATGGGTTGTTTGGGTCGTTTCGGGTTAAGAATTAAGAGTGGAAGAGTGAGTAAATTTTAAGTTACTGAGTTAGTCTGTGATGATCAGATTAAATTTCATGTCATCTAAAAATGTATGTAAGTTTATAATTACATGTAAACTTAGAGTGGCACTAATTCTGATACGAAACTTAGTTGATATAATATAAATCGGTTATACCATTAACGTACTAACTGGATATGCAATAATCCTCGATATAATAATCATTATTGAAACTACAGTGCTAGCTTCAGATCAATAGCATCGAGTAGGCCTAGCCATTCTCTAGCTAGGCAAAGACGACTGGTCTATCTGAGAAGGCCCAAGACAGATATCAGAATGTGCAATTTAAAGTAAGATATTAGGACAAGATACTCCTTGTTATGTCTATGTATAATGTATACCTATAAATGTTCCGACGGTTCCGTTATGAGAAGAGCGGTTATCCCGTGAGTATAACAAAACTGTATAGGCCTAGTCTTAAGTCAACAAACGATAGAGTGAGAATTTAATTGGGCTGACACGTAATAACCGCCCTCTGCCAGACAGAAGAGGCACTCGAAACGAAGCAACCGAAATCCTTATAAGCGAATTGGCGTTATCAGACATATTCCATCGCACAGCATACTTGGCATCGTTCAGATGATATGAGAGGCAGGAGAAGAAAGAGAACTTTTGTGACATTTTCTTTAACTCACACAATGATTGGAAGTGCACTTGATATCATGACAAGATCATCGAATTGCATCATAATACTAAAACGCTATTTTGAGTTTTCGGACTCTCGTAGATTTTGATGTTGAGAAGACTAACTCTTTTCGAGAAGCAGTCGTGATGATTCTATGCTAATGAGTCATACAACCGGATTATCTATCATATTACCCGTGTTATCGTCAATCGTGATGCTGATCTGGTGAGGAATAGCGCATAGTCTAGTGCCTCTATTTTACACTTAAAATCTCTTTGAAAACACTCATTATTTTGTATTTTACACTTAAAATCGCTTTGAAAACACTCATTTGCTTCATTTCCTATTTTAAATTTTCAGGTGGCTGTTAAAATTTTGCTCCGACCCCTACTGCAAAAATATCTAAATATCTAGGCCTAAAGACTCCAATGAGAAGAAGAATCTGGAGATGGACTGTGAAAGAACAGCGTTTTCAGTTTGTGGGAAAGACCCATAATATCAAGATATCGCTGGATCGTGTTACTGGTGAGTTTTTTTTTAAAATTATGGATCAGATATTTATTGTAATAGCATCAACCATAATAATAGGCCACGTTAATTATACTTCTGATGTATTAATACTGGTGTTCATGGTCCCATAGCGTGCACAGTGATTTCTGACAGCAGACGGCGAGATGCTGATTGCTGATACAATTAGAGATAGTTGCATGTAGCAGACATTGAACTGATAAGACTTACCATGTTCACTTCTGAGATGCTGTCAAAGCTGGCCAGCGATATTTCTAAGTCCATGTCCAGCGGTTCTCCTACAAGTAGAATATTAAGCACAAGTAATCGCACTAATTCAAGTCCAGATCCGTTTCTTATCAAATCTCGTTCAGCAGCCGGCGACGTACATGTATCTCCAGTTCCACTGATGACCAGTTCCCACGAAATTCAGAGACAGAGAATGAGGCAAATGAGATGGATGGAAGGAGGAAATCCTATAGCAATAGCATAGGAATGGAACGCTATTATCGTCGCTATATATATGTTAGAGGAGCAGGAGGAGGAGAATAAACGCAAGATAAACTGATATTAATACATCTTCTCCACTGGTTCAATGCTTAAAAGCTGCAAATTATTATAGCTGAATGATTCGTTCTTTTGGGGTTTCCCATTGTTCAATGTTCACTGTACATTATAGGGTTTACACTATTATGATTAATTCCGTGATTCTACTGCTATGTCTTTTTGGTTATGAATAAAGGTGCTATTGAAATTGAAAATAGAAATTGGAAATAATGTGAAAGGAGGGACGGCAGAGAAAAGCTGAAGGCGAGTGTAAAATAGAGGAAAATGAGAAAGAAAGAATTGAAACGGAGAGAAAAGCGCGAGACGTAAGAGAAGATTCTGGTGTGAAGGAATGAGATGAGCATAGACGTATAGGGGTGGGATCAGTACTTTGTTGTGAAGTCATTTATATGCTAATACCATTGCAAAGCGTCCTCCGATAGTCCGTTCCATATACGCTTTTTGCAATTCAATCTGAGTGTCTGCAGGGGATGAATGGATCGAGTGGCGTACGTTCCGTAATTTACTGATAGAGAACCGGTGACTAATAGATCGGATTAACTGGGTTAAGGCCTTTCTCTGTCTCAGGATGAGACTTGCCAAATCGTTTCTGAGCCGTGGAAGGATAGGATGTCGAGGCGCTATATAAATGCGCGTCGTTGCTTTATTTGTGCGCTTCAGCCAACAGCTCATTCGACTGGACAGCACTTGAGAATGAATGTCTTGTGGCTGATGATTGCTTTATGTGTCTGGTCGGTTGATCGCCAAATCTACTCGGCTTTGCCTTGGACTAAACGACGAAATGCAAAAAGATCTCAGAGAGGATGAACCTCTGATTGGCTCCATGGGTCTAGGAAAAGTAGCTATAACAAGTGGGTGAGTGGGGGGTGTAGTGGGAAAGTCGAAGTCTCGCGACCGGAGCGTGGCGAGTTCGATTCAAACTAGAGCCACTGCGTAGAGACCTTGAAAAAGTCTTTCGCTCACAATAATATTGCTCGAGGCGCTTAGGCGTCGTAATTCCGACAAACCTCCGGGCTGTAGGCGGAATTGACTCTGAGGAGTAGTAGACTTGAGGAGGCGGTATAGGAACGTAAGAAGAAAACACACCATATTGCACGTATGTATCGCTTCTATATGCTCTCTTACTGCTTTTGCAACGCGCGTAGTGCTTTTCCCCGTTCATACGTCTACTGTGACTACTGTGTGTTGCATTTCAATAATGGGAATAAGTGACTACTCTTCGAATAATTGCAATTTAGCAATTATCCAAAGCATTTAATCAGTCGGTGGAAAATCAACTAACTGTTTTTGTTGCTACGTGGAAGCGATGCACTTATACAATCAATGTACGATCAAAGTACAATTAATGTGCATCTCCTCTGGCAGCTGAACATATACATTATTCATAATGTCGTGAACCTTGTGTTTAGTGTACAAAACATGGCTCAAGTAACTCTTGTATCTAATTATATAGAGGCTCTTTAATTATCATTTCTTTTTCACTGAGTCTATCATAATCTGGAACATGAGAGAATTTCAGTTAATTGGTCTGCATGGATGGCACAGTTCAGAGCGGACAGGAACTGACGCATTAGGAATTTTTTCAAGACTGAAGGATGGAATTGCAGTATTCTAGGTTCGTCAGGACAAGAGAATGAGTACGGTCATTGCTGCGAGACAATAGTTAGATTATGTTGCATTAGATTTTAACATTAACATTGCATTACTTAGCAAAAACAGTGCACAGTAAGCTGGATGTGTCTTTAGCGGAAGGCCCTCGCTTACACGTAGAGTCAACCGATAGTTTCCCATCGATAGCTGATAAATGGCGCCAATGTTCAGATTCTTTGGTACCGGCTGCTTCCGTATATTTCAGCGGCGACAGGTGGCAGAACTCCAACACAGAAAAACGATGAATTTGTAGCTAAATAGTCAGGAAATGGGCTTCAGCAGCGTCCGAGCGTATGCCTATATGTAGCACTAGCAGCCGTAGATAAATTGTTTGAGTCAGTTTATTGACAGACCGCAGTTGTCATCAGATCTCAACGTTTTTATGCAAATGAAACATATGAACTTTTCCAACTTGTCCAGAGTCGAAAGGATCTATGAGCAGGATCCCAAAGAGGCTGTATATAAATTTCGAATGAGTAATTATTGCTTGACTGAGGTATAGGCCTGCGTAGGCAGGTATGCACAAGCGGCGATTGTGAGTTTGGCATGGTAAGATAAGAGAAGAGGAGGGAATATATAGAAATATTGCTGTTTTCAGTCTAGTCGTCAACCCAAAGAGATGAAGCAATCAAAGTATTGAACATTTGTAGAGCGCCTTTTAAGTAACTCACAAATATTTCATCTCAGTAATAGAACTTCTACGGGTGGGACTATCGCAAAATCTTTTATTTAAAGGAACAGGAACTCAGGAAATTTCGAAATGTTAGAAAGTCCAGAAGAAGTGCGACTTCATAAGTTAGATTAATTCAGGCTTTTGTTAGAAGTCGTAATATTGCTGAATAGTGCATAGAACCGAATCTTATTATTTTAAAATTGTACACATTTGCTAGTGCCTCTTCAAGACTAACACAAACACTCTGCAAATCGTCTGCAGTTTCATATGACGTTCTAGTATGCATTAAAAGACTACAAAGTAAAAAAAGCACTGATTTAGATAATAATTATAGTAATTCTCGCCCGGACCTGATTCACACGGGACTTTCTATGGAGTTCAGCCAACGGATACCACCCAGAATAATATTTTGAAACATGTTCTGCATGTGGATGCGTGTGTGTGTGTGTGCGGATGAAGGTGCGTGTGTAGGTGTGTGTTGAAGACAGAAACTGAGTCCTGCATGCCAGTGCATGACAGCTGTTTACATCAGCTGAAGATGCAGCCGTAACGGATGAGAGATCAGATCTGCTGTCTTGTTGACTGATCTCACTCAGACACTCAATTTCCGAGTGAGACTCGAGCGATCCGTGCGAATTAAACAACCAGGTCCTACAGTGCAAGTCAAAGAACGCGTTCGTCATCTTCAATTCTTCAATATGTGACTAGTCTTCCCCAGCTTAGCTTACGACTAAACTTGGCCTCTGTCTCTCTATCTCTGTCTCTGTCTTTTTCTCTCTCAATCTCTGTCTCGGTCTTTCTCTCTGTCTCTGTCTGTTTATCTGCCTGTTTCTATCTGTCTCTCTCTCTCTGTGTCTTTCTCTCTTTCAAGCTAAGCATGGAATGCCATTTATGAGCCCGAGATTACAATAGAACATATATCACGACTCACGAGAGGATATGAGATGTAAAAAGGCAGAACTAAAACTAACAGGACAATAACAGTACAGGACAGGGCAGTAGAGCATGTTCGCTGTGGAGGAGATAGCGTGGTGTATGAATGTGGCAGACAGGATGAAAATATTAGGCTACACTACAACACGGACTTTCACTGAACTAGACAAAATGACAGAGACACGCACAGACAGGCAGACAGACGCTCACATACACAGAAGCATAGATCAGAGAGCAGACAACGACAAAGGACGGATGAGACTGCAGGGGATGGTCGGTGGAAAGTGAAAGGAAATTGCAGAAAATGCGAAAGAATCATAAAAGTTGCAATAAATATCCATTGTCCTGTCAGACATGAGAGTAAAGCCAATGAGTTGGTGTAATACAAGCGTTGGAGTAGGCTATATTTGAAAGCTTTGAAGCGCTGAGCTAAAAAAAACAAAACTAAACGCGCAGAACACCCGCTGTGTGAAAAGTATAAGTATATATCCACTCTATCTGAACTGTTCAATGAGTCGTCTGCTTTCAGTTAGGTTCTGATGAATTTCTGGTGATGATCGATATATTTCTAGATATAATTATATCGATTAAATGACACGATGGTATTATAATTATAATACAGACATATTATGTCTGTCAGATTGTCATGCTGGATGGTCTATCCTCCACATTCGAGTTTCAAATCACAAAGCCAATTATTAGAAAACCTTTATTAAAGTAAACAGAAGTGTGTCATGCTTATGTGAGATGTCTGACACATGAAAACTATTTATAGGCTACTGCTGCTTTGTGTAGTAGGCCTACAATATTAGTCTTTGCTTCCCTCTCGGCATACCGCCTTAGACGGTCTGCTTAAATGTTTGTTCGTCGTGCATCCAGCAGTTCAAGTCAACTTCAATTTAATTGCATTGAACCTTATTCCTCACCATAGGCCTATATCGCGTTATAGGCCTACTCGAGTTTCACCGTTTAGAATTGCAAAGTGAGAAGACTTCAATTTCAATGGACTGGGCAGATGAGATTTGTGCATACCTATTTCGCTGTGCATTGTATTTTCAGTTGTAAGTTCCTTTTCGGAAAGTGTTTTCTACTCAAATCGGCGTAAATCAAGTTGTTGCACAGTTTCTCGCCGAATAATTTCTTTCGCAGCTCCTGCTCTCGATTTTCGTCTTCTGTCTCTTTCCTACCCACTTGCTCTGTCTCTGTTTGTCTGTCTGTTTCATGTTCTCATTCTATTTCTATCATTACCCTTTAGTAATGTAGTAGTTCCAGGGTTTAACAACAGCTTATGACAACAATGACCGCTGCCGTCGAACAAATTTCAGCTTTTGTAAACCGTGTTGTAATTTTTTTATCATTACCATTATTTTATCCGGCATGTTTCCTTATATCAATACATTCTTCTGTGCTTCTAATTTCTTTCCTTGTCTCTATGGAGTGTGTCTCTCTCTCCTTCCCATGATCCGTTCCCCGCCTTCACTTCCATCTTTCCTCTCATGCACGAAACCAATGCATGAGAGCAACAGCCAGATCAATGCCGACGAAGACGTGATCCGTTATCGAATAAGCGACGTCCGTCTTCAGCCAACTCCTCCAATGGTCCACTACTGCCAATTTGATCCACTTCTACACGAACCTCCACTTCTTCCCCCTTCTCACCCGCTCCTTCTCTTCAACATATGTATCTTCTCCTCCTACTCCTACTCCTGTTCCTTCTCTCCTTCTACCTGTCTCTCCACCACTCTTCCTCTTCACCGTATACCTCTCTACAAGTCTTTCTCCTTCCGTCCTTCTTCTCCTTAACGTTCTCTTTCATTCTACTCTTCCGTCATTCTCTTCCTGCTCCTGCTTTGTCCCTATCTACATTACTCTTCCTTCTCTATTATCCCCATACATTTATCCTTCCTACTTCACGTCAGTTCTTTTCTTCTCTCTTTATGCATATTACTTTGTCTTCTTCTTTTCCCCCTCCTCCTTCGCCTCCTCCTTTGTCCAACCTCTTTGTATCTCTACTCCCATTCTGATTCTAATAAACTATACCCTGTAGGACGACGGCATCTTTCGTCAATCTCTAACCATCAAGGTACATAAAATACACAACTTTTTAGCCACACCAGCAGCAGCAACAGCAGCAGCAACAGCAGCAGCAACAGCAGCAGCAGCAGCATCAGCTGAGATCGATGCTCAAACGCATCAGCCGAACATCGGCAAAGGCGTAGCTTCCTCGTATTTTTGATCTGGAGCCAGATGCTATCCGATGGACAATAACTCGTCCCTCTATCATACAATGCTCTAGCGATCAGGCAAGACGTAGGATATATTATTCTATTGACTGTGTAAAATACTAGGCCTACTAAAAATAATTAAAGCATGAAATGAAGTAAGTTATCTGGTATGTAACAGGCATATATGGAAGGAAACAACGACATGTAGCAATAAGTTATTTGCGAGTGAAATTGACTGGGCAGCCGATAGAGACCATGCTGGGTTGATGTTGGCTGGCACTGTGACTGGGTCAGACGTAAAAATTAATATTACTCTCGAGCAAGACTTACTACATATAGGCCTATTGCTTTGCGCCACAGATCGATATTATTATCTTTCTTCCATAGACGATGTTATGCGGTTTTGTGTAGTTCTAATACAATCACGGAAACAAAGAATCCTAGCCTACACTTATGACCTAGAATTGTATAGCGCTTGAATTCTGCTCGTTTCATGTCATTGCTTCACGTTAATCCATATTAAACGTAGTAAAACCTAAGTTGAATAATAAGTTAAAATCTAATACTATACTGTAATTTTGAATGTCACGGACGTACGTACGTCGTACGTAGGCCGACGTAGGTGGATGTTTGCATACTTATTACCAAAAGAAAAGCGAATGCTACACTGTAGGCCTACATAGCCTAGAGATGTAAAAAATTTAGTTGTCGTTCTCCTGTGCATTTTTTTCAATCTACAGT
>JAQFXW010004966.1:0-10704 GCA_034693945.1 Dendrobaena attemsi
TATGAGAAATTTTTCAACTTAAATTACAGAGCGTTAGTGTGGACAGAGATCGAATCACTGCATACATCGCATCACCGCATCACCGAAAGATCCGGTATTATTGTTTAGAATTATTTTGATTGCTGACTCACACATTTATGCATTGAGTAAATACAAGCTTGTTAGATACATCGATCATTTGAAATAAACCTGAAATAATTATATTGTACCCTTTACAAAGTTCAAAAGGTGCACATTGAAAAAAATGTTATTATTAACAATCTAGACAAAGTAATTTCAGTTTAAAACAAAAGAATACTGGTGGAGTGCTATATGGCTAGCTGTTATGGGACATTGAAGTTGAATTTAACTTTTTTTTAAAGTGGAAATTGCTGTATTTATTTTTTGTCTAGACTGCTGAAATGGCGTCACGCCTTAGTGCCATAAATCGATGGTGTGTGACTGGTACACCGATACAGCGAGGACTTGATGGTCAGTTGTATCTGCGCATATCATCTGATCTGTTAAATCCTGTTAGGCTAAATATTAGACTGTTATGATGGAAACATTTAATGAACAGGCAGTTTACAGGGTGCCTTAACTGTCAGAATTTACATTAAATTTGTAAGTTTTACTGTTTCTATTCAGCTCGTTCTTAAGGATTTTGAATTGCTATATGTAAGTAAGTGTCAATTTATAAAGCGCCCCTTAGAGCGAACTCACCAGGGGTGCTCCCGACCCGATGGAGCAGAGCCATTGGCAAACAGCAGTCTTCAGAGGAGTTCAGGCGCCTGCAAAATCCAGAAGGAGAGACAGACACACAGACGGAGAGAGAGAGAGAGACAGAGAGGAGCTCCTGCCTCAGAACATAGAAGGTACCAGGAAGAATGTCCAACATAAGCAAAGCTGCCAGCCTCAGCTGTGGCAGACCGCATACAAGAGATGAGGAGAAAGTCGTAAGTAAGACTTTATTTATTAAAGGCCAATCTAATATTTGTATGATTGCTTTCGTTGCGTTTGAACAGATCTCTATGGTCTGTTCGTTTTCCTTCGAATCGATCCGTGCTGGTTCCGAATCTGGTGGACAAAGGTCTTGTATGAACCGTTCTGTTATGGTGTAAGGGAACCACTGTTCCATGCGATAACTCCAGTCCTTTGGCGTAACTCCAAGAACGATGTCTATGATCAGGTGACTGTTTCATTCACCAGTAACAACTAAATAGATAAGAAACTGGCAACGACGTCTACATTTATTTTATTTTATTGTGGATAAATAGATTAAACATGGTCGGTAGACGTTAGAGATTTCACTAAAATTTAAGCTTGGTTACTGACCATGAACTGTGACATTTTTTGTTGGTCTGTTTACTGATTTGTTTGGTGTTTGTGTAGATCTGTCTGCCTCCTCAGACGATTGATCTTCACTGGTTGACGTTTTCGCCGATTGAAGAACATTTCTACCGGCGTCTCTATCAAGAATGCGCCCAAGAAGCCATGAAGGTAGTAGCCATTCCATCTATTCATTCATCAGTTCATTGATTTGTCTGATGCATGAAGCACTAAATTCTAGCCTTTAATTTTGAGAAGTTCAGTCTGTTAAGTGAGTGCGAGAGAGACAGAGAGAGAGACAGAGATAGAGAGAGAGAGAGACAGAGAGAGAGAGAGACAGAGAGACAGAGAGACAGAGAGACAGAGATAGAGACAGAGAGAGACAGAGACACAGAGAGAGAAAGACTGTCTTTAACAAAGTGTGAAAATTTGTGTGTTTTGTTTTCTTGACTGGCACATGCACTCCTGACTATCTCTGTTTGATTTGCTTCTTATTGTTTCAGAATTTGAGAAAGTGGACTGATAGCGAAGTGAAGCTGAATAGCTTGGACAAATATGCATTGCAACAGGTAACTATAGAGAGTATAGATAGCAAAGCTAGACTCAGTCTCATTTATAGGTTAATGAGTCTATTTTATCAGTGTATGAATTCATTTGATTACCTCTAAGTTGATAAATATGAGAATTACTTAAAATTCTATAATCTGGAAATTAGTTTAAGAAAAGAATCTGAATGTATGGAAAATCTTATGTGTTTATATAGCCGCCCATCAGGTAAAATAGTAACAAATGGTGACAGGCCAATAAATTAATTATTATAGTCGTAAAGTAGCAACTAATGATGACACTGTCGATCATTCACATAATGAATTGCAATTGTGATTTGAAAAGGATTAGTTGTTAGCAATGTTGTAGCAAGCAATGTCTTGAATGTCTTTGATCAGTTGCAAAATGGCTGCTTCTGTTCATGTTCTGAACAGTTGCTGAATCCACTGTTGCGGCTGCGACAGGCCTGCTGTCATCCTCAGGCAGTTCGTGGAGAATTCATTCCAATTAATAAGAGGTAAGAGACCATGCACTGAATCAGATCATGTTCCTACAACCTGTTGAAAACCTTATTACAACATTGTGACTGTCAGAATGATGAAGAGAATCCTATTTTGACAATCTTAGTGGATCGTTTTCATGGCTGGTGTTTGATTTTGTAACTTTATATGTTTCTAATTTGAACTGTTTAGCACAATGACTATGGAGGAACTTCTGGCACAATTATCTAAGAAGGCGAAGGTTGAATGCGAAGAAGCTCAGCGACAGATCATTTCTGCCTCCAATGGCCTTGCAGGTCTACACATAATCAAAGCAGAAGTATGTGTGTTGTGTCAGCATCAATTATCTCCATAATGACAGCGCTTGCAGGACAATAATTTAAAGATGCTGTCTGTTCCATTTTAAATGCAAAATTTCCAATCTAGAAACACTAAATGATAAACGTGCAATAGACTCTCGTTATCACCTGATTAATTTGAATTGACCAAAATGCGTTTGATTTGAGCTGATAAGGTTAGAATAATTGTTTGCATCAGATGTGGGTTTCACAATGCTACTCTGTTTATGATTAGATTAATATCTGAATTCATTTATATTAAGTTTAGATTTGTGTTAGTTTACCTGTGATTGTTCACTACATTCGAATTGTCTGACTTTATGATTAGTGTACTTTAAGAAAGTTGGAATGGACTGAACGTTCTTATAAGCAGATTTGGTTACATTAACTCTTTCAATTTAGATTGTTTGTGCTTTATTTGTTGCCAGTATGTGGCCGCTGTTGATGAGTATCGTCAGGTCCTTCGTTTGGTCGACGAGCACAAGGGTCAGGTCAGAACGGACGACCTTCAGCTGCTGCATACAGTATACAACCTGCAGGAAATTCTGTCCCTCGCTCCACCTGGAGTTGGACAGACGATGAGAGACTCGCAGCTTAAGGAAGAGGTAGCTATTTCTGTTCTCGAAGAAGGGCATTATAGCTATTGTATGGTCAATATATATCCATGTAGCTTTTGCTGCTGTTATGCTAGCAGTAGGTAGAGGAAGAGGTGAAGAGCAGAAGAGAGTATTTTGAATCAACACAAGTTGCAGCCATAAATATAATGTGTTTTGAGGCAGAAAGCCATATTATCTGTAGGCAAATATCCAGCCCTTTTCATCAGTGTTTCATCTTCCCATGATTTCTGCGCAGGTTTACCCATTACTGGCTGAGCTGATTTGACGTTAACTATGAACTATAGCTGAAGACAGTAGAAAGGGAGATCCGTTAAGCTGATAAAATAATCATAATACAGAAAACATCAAGTTAGCTCATAGTCAAAATAAATTATCCGTTGGGAACGCCTGGTGGAGATCTGATTGGTCATTGTAACGATATATTAATTAGAGTAGAAACATGTAGAATGCGGTCCACTTGACTGTGCATCATTCTGTGAGATTCAATTTATTGTCTGTGATGTTGATGATGGTTTGCCTGGCTCTGTGGGGCTGGGGCACTGTTCGGGTGAAAAACAAAATAGCCTTCTGATAGCAGGTAGAAGATTTTGTGACAGCAGAATGTCGCGATATAAGCTTCGTTAATTTTTACTCCATCATGTACTTCTTCTTTATTAAAAGGCATTTTAACGGAAATTGCAAACCTTTTAATTTTTGTTTTCTATCGTAATATCATCTGCTATTTTGAGCAGAACATAAAAACCTGAAGTCATAAAAATAGAAATGTAAGTATGTGCATATTTTTATTTTTGAAATATTATTAAGTAAATATGGTTCAATATTTATCTATCTTATAAAATTACAAATCGGTAGATAATGTTTCTTCGTTGGCAGGAGGCAGAGGTGCGTCAAAAATATATGGCAAAGATGGCTGGACAGGTTACTTCTGCATGGACTGCGTGGACTTCACATAGAAAGATAGTCACAACGCTTCAAGTTCAGGTTCATTCATTTGTTTAAACTCGACATTTCTTTATCTTTCAAAAGGAAAAGAAAAAACCAACGTATTCAAGGATTTTTAATCAAGAGCCTATAAGTTTTTTTTGCTTGAGCTGTGTTACAAGCATTTTACATTTTCTAACCTTTTTGCAGCAGCTAGGTGGTACCAACTAGAACTGGTCTGTGATCTTGTTTGATTTGTTTGGAGTGTCTCCGATGAGTTTTAGAAGAGGTCGATCCATATGCAGTTATTACATGTATTGTATTTACTAATTTTTATTGCACCTATCATAGAGAAATGTACTCGAGAGAGGCCTGATTCCAGTTGTGAAGAACTGCTGATGAGTGCTCTGGATATGAGACATAGGGGCTTTTGTAACTGAAAGTTATAAAATTGGGTTGTACTCCGCACTCTCCATGTGTTAAATCATTGGCCTATCAATGTCAGAACTGCACTTGGGGCTCTCAACCCCTTGACTTTATTCAAATTCGACAATTTAATGCTAGCCCTACAGCTCTTGCTCAATATTGTTTGCTGTTTAAAAATATCTGAAAACTATTTTTAGTGGAAACACTGAACACTGTACTGCTGGTGCTGTGCTAATTTTTAACCTTGCCTTATGACGTGACACGAGGTAACGGTTGTTGCAATGGTCATTCTACCTTTGTAGCTGACTGATGGGTTTGAATGGTGGTCTGACCTCGTTCAGTGGATCATTGACATTCACATGGATGAACATTTGGTCCAGAAGGTTAAGCTGGATCTATCAGAGAATACGACGATGTGCGCCATGGTCAGAAGGTGAGCTCAACGTAGATTTTAAGTATTCAGTTAGAAGCTAAAGAATTTGTTTGAGTCATGAGTTTGTTTAAAAAGTAAAATTGTAAAACATTGTATAGAATGTAAGGGGTTTGTCCATTTAGTATGTATGCAAAAAAACTGTATAAATGACCCCTCTCCCTGTACGCACATTTGATAACCCCATCGAACGGTCTATATGGCCTATAATACACGCTCAATCACTGCAAAGCTAATAATGTTAATGTGATTAACAAAATTGATGTCAAGCCTCAGGAATTTAGAGCTGAAGGCTAATATGGGCAGCTAACACCTTGAAACGGTGTGTTTATTGTCTGCTCAATGCTCGACGGTCGAGTAAACACCTTGAATGTAGGTCAATGAGTCTTAAGGGGTTTGTCCATTTAGCTATTAAAGGCAGCAGTCTACAGCTGGAGGCGCCCTACTAAGTAGGCCCTATATTGAGTGTACGGGTAAACCTTTGAGCTACTTGCGACAGTCTTGACCTTTAGACAGACCCAATTGAAAGACGTGTCATATTGACTTTCCCACAGACAAAGGCCAGTGTAATAGAAGAATTCAATGTGTGGGTTGGATCTGCAGGCAATATTAGCCTACATGTTGCAGAGCTAGAACCTCCCCTCCCCCCCCACTGCATGCAAAATTACATATCACGCAAATCTTGGAACCCCCTTACGCACTCATACGCAAAACACCCTTTTGTGCGTCCCCCTCCGTGCGTACATACTAAATTGATAGACCCTAAAAGGATCTTTTTGTTACTAGGTACTTGGTGCCATTGCTAGGCATTGCATTTTCGAGCACACAAAACATGAAAACCGTTCTGTTATCCTCTCTTTGTAATTGTCTTAAACTTTGAAGTAAACTGAAAGTCCTATGCTATACTACCTCATGCCATGGACCTTGGGAGTCATCCAATGACAGCCCTGGGTCAAAGAGAAAGAAACAAGTACTGCCCCTACCTACAAGTACTTTCCTTGAATTCCACTGGCACTAAGACACAAGACTTCACTTGCTCTTGTTCCTTACCTGATAAAAGGGAAATAGACTGTGATGTAAGTTTAATATTTTCTATTTTATGGTGTGTTAGGTTCAATAGTGCTCAGGGTCTGCGCTATCTGCTTCTGGAGCAGCTCGACCAACTGAGTTCGTTGCACGACTCGCTTGTGTCAGACATCGAACGGATCGATTCCATTCCGTCTGCAGTGTTGATCAATCAGACGGTCGACTGCTGCCTCCGACCCGGCATCAACCTCACCCACAGGTTGCGTCTTACCAGAAGCATTACAACCTAGCTGCTTATGTAATGTAATGCTATCGCTATTTTATGAAGCACTTTTAGAACTTTATGAATTTATTTCTGTTGATTAGCGCTTTAATATTTGTGCCACTAGATGTTTGCAAGAATTGTTTCATGAGTATGTTAGTCTCTGGAATACTGTTTACTTGCTGTGCTTCAGTCAATTAATACTTGAGCATTCATTGATTCAGTTAAATGAGCAGAGAGTGAGTTGTTATGAGCACTTCTTATTCGTTGTTTTTGGTTTCCAACTTGACTGAATTTATGAGTTGCGTTTTCTTGTCTGCTGTGTTTTAAGTGAACTTTTCAATTTTGTTGCAGTTGTCCATTCTGTCAATTAGACAAACTATTCGCAGCGTATGAAGAAAAGCTCTTCTCCTTTGTAGACAAGTATGTTAAATTCATTTATTCTTTGGTGCAGTTCATTCTGCATGGAATGCACAAGTGTATTTTTGTTGCAACCTGAAGTAAATTGCTTTGACTGGGCATAAAATAAATCTAGATGTGAAAGCAGCTGGCTTTGACTTGTTTGCTGAACTTTGGATAAAGCTATTGACCTATTGAATTTTTGCTCAAGCTAATAATTATGGTGCCTATCTGACAGATTAACTTCACCCATAGTTCTGCTTGTAATGTTTTTGTCTTGTATATTTTTACATCTAGAGTTGTCAAGCTGTGAGATTGTAATGACACTTGGCTGAATGTGACGGTACTTGAAATCAGTATTTTTATTATTACAACCAATGAATGTGTACCACTTAGATATAATAAGGAAACTCTTAAATGACTAACATTGTTCATTATGGCATAAATGTGAGAATAATAAAGCCAGTGACATCTGTTTCAAACTTAGATATCTCTACACGAAAACAATCTCATTGTAACATAGTTAGATTGGAAAGTGACCTTATTCTGATTACTTTTTTGACCAAAGTTTCCTATTATATTTTACTATATAAGTGATGTATTATTCTGCAAACTTAATCTTATCCAATGGCATTTTAATAAGTGTTGGAGCAATACATTGTATTGTATTTGTGTGTTTCTATACCACCTCTTACAGGCCACTACTACTCAGAGGCGGTCCTGACTACAGCCCGCAGGTGTGTCGGAGTTTTACACGCTGAAACGGTTGAGCAATTGTGAGTGAAGGACTTGCTAAAGGTCCTTACGCGGTGGGTAGGATTCGAACCTGCAGCCCTTCGGTTGCAAGATGGCGACCTTCACCACTACACTACCACGCCCCGCAAATACATAATTTTACAGTTGTCAGTCACTCTAAAGCACTTTAACAATGGTTTTCAACTGCCAGAAAGTCTTTCCACAGAGATGTTTGTTCTGTATTTCAGAGGAATTCTTGACGATGCTGCTTCTGCGGAAGATGATACTGGAGCGCAGGTGAGCATCAAGAGACAGGGCACATGGGCGGAGAGTGACACCGAAAAGGCACTGAAAGCCATCATCGCCTTTGCTTCGAAATACTCAGGTATCAGTTGTGCTGTTACTAAATTTAGTTCTAACTATGTTGCGTTATTGCTGGCTTTGATGTTGTTTAGTGTAATCAACATTTGCTTCAAGTACGTTATCAAGAAGTTCAAGTAGGATTCCTTTGAAATGATGTGGTCATTTTGAATAGAAATTAACCAGCTTTCATATACTGTCAAATGATTACCCAGTAGTACTTGATTTGTCAGTACCTGTTTCATGGGCATTTGGTAATTGATTAAACGTTTTTGTTTTTGAATGATTAGGCAACAAAGAATTAATTGAATATGGTCAACTACATCTGAAGCTATTGGAATCTTTCAAGAAAGAGTTTAAGGTTGGTAAACATTCTTCCAACTATGCTTGTCTTTGCTTTATTTAGCGTATTAAAAGCACTTAGTAGATCTTGGATGAATATTCTGTAGAGACACTGCATATATAATCAGTTCATTTTATAAGTACTAATATACAACTACACATGTATTTGATACATATAGCTATGTATTTATGGATGTGTAGGTATGGATATATTGCCTAGGATGTATTATATGACAGATAGTTCCAACAATTTCACGTTTTACTGGCTATTCGAAAGTGATCTAAGGTGTTGCTCTAACATCGCATGAGATGTTATCATGGTCGTCAGAAGTGGTGTAGTTTGCATTGACCAGGTGGTGCTATCCAGGAGCTGTGATGATAGTTCTCAGGTTCTATTGTCGTTGTTAGTTTATGAGGCAGATGTGGATGGCGCTGAGGGAGCAGGTGTCATCCCTCGATGAACTGAACATGGCCACGACGAGGATGCGTCTCCGTTTTAACGATGAACTTCCAACTGATCCTCCGCAGCGCAACATCGTCGAACGCGGCGAGGTATCAGCTGGCTGAAAAATTTCGGTTTACTTCGAAATAATAGTAGAACCTTTGCTGTGGCTAGTCACAAATTTACTTACTAACTAGAGTTTGTTTCAGTTATAAAGTAGGAATAACTGGAGACATGAGTGGCATAGGTTTCTAAATCATGATATGATGCCTTACGCAGCTTTAGTCCAGTGCTGTCATGTTTATGTTTGATGTCGTGGGCCTTCAAAGACATTCTTCTTTAACCCTTTAATGTCGGGAAGGTAGTAAATGGTATGGGCTTACTATCCCTCTCGGCATTAAAGAGTTAAGCCGAGGGCCTTCAAAGATGTTGATCTTGAAGCCGAGGGCTGCCTAAACTCAATAGCAATGACTAACATTTGTTGCCATATGTTTTATGTGTTAGCGTAATTATATTGTAGAATTGTCATTACTAGTAGCATGTATATTGTATACGTCCATGAAACTGGATTTCATTGCTCACATTGTCAAATATGAGCCAAGCTATTAGTTACCAAAAGTAGGCCAGAGACTCTTTTGGCATCATTTTTACATAAATTGCTAAAGTTTATCCAGCTCTGGTGAACTACTTAAAATCGACTGGCAGGCAGTCGCATTCTGCAGCAGGTTGGACTGCCTTAGTGGCTCGCCGGCTGATAGTGTAATAAGAAGCCAGTTTTGGTAGTTAGTGAAATCTTTGGTATTGGTATATTATATAATGTATATAATTATATGTATTTATATAATGCCCAAATGATGCGCCAATTCCTAGTGCTGAAATATGCTCTGCGACACACACCGACACATTTAAGATGTTTGGAAGTTTTATAAAGGTCCTTAGTGCATTTTCAAATAAGGAAACAACAGTCTGCAGAAGGTTGAATTTTTAGATGAACAATGCCTTGATTGAGTTAAAGTTGTGGTTTCTTTTGGACATGACTGAGGCTGTTATTTCTTTCTTCAGCTTGGTCAGCACAGACTGAAACTCATTTCTGATCGAGTGTTGGCTCAGAACGAACTGCGACAGAAGAAGAGTCAACTCCTCTATCTGCACAACCTGGCAACAGTATGGCTGCATATAAATAAAATCATACATGTATTATATGTGTATATAAGCCCAGCAGGACGAACTTAAAGACAAGCTTTGTCAAATTTGTCTCGTTTTCGTTGCTGCCTTTTCATATAATATTGATTGGTTCTTATCCATAGACTTGCATGCATCCCTATAAACGATGAATTATCAAAACAGCATTGTCTTCAAATTGTGTTATTTATGATTAAATTGTTCCTCGGGACTACATATTATAACATTTTTTTTGTGTTACTTTAAGCTTTATGCTTTGTATTTGATTTAAATTTACTGCTCAGATTGGTTTTCCTTGTAATGATCTATGTTTATATTTGACATGTGATCTGTCAGAAAGTGGTTCAAAAAGGAGCTTTATAGATTTCAATTGCAGTTTAAGGACAGATGCTTAGTAATGTAATTGTTTGAAAGTATAAAGTGAAGTGGTTTGTTGTTTAGGCTCACAGCAGTCTTAACAATGGGATCAACCCAGAGCCATGTCCTATATGTCGACATAAGCTTGGAGTGGAGGTAAGTCTTTTAATAAGCTTAACACTTGAGAGTTCTACTGAACGCGACCGGAAAATGAATGCAGTTCATTGTTGAAGTGTTCAATGAGTTAAAAATATTAGGTATTAAGGCAAAGTGAAACAATCATGTATTTATTATGTTCCTGTAGAATTGTGAAATATGAGAAGGTAGAGCCAGAGCCAGGAGAATGGCTAGTGAAAGGATTTAAATGCCTTCTCGTTCGTCTCAAATTCACGGAAACATTGTGAAGACTCAGACTTGCAAAATTGTTTTCATTTTCTTAGAATATACTCTTGCGACGTGGTGATAAGCGACAAATAAACGTAATATGTGTGGCATATTACGTTTATTTGTCGC
>JAQFXW010004967.1:0-10704 GCA_034693945.1 Dendrobaena attemsi
GGGGGGGCAACCGGGGGGCAGCGAGTTCAGTTGGGGGGGGAGCTGCACCCCTGTCATCCCCTGTAGAGCCGCCACTGCTTGTATGCTTAATATAATGTTACTGTGAAATGTTGTGCAATGTTCATAAGGTTGCTTTGCAAGCTTAAGAGGGAACTCGCAATGCAGTGACGATCGGTCCTGAAGAATGCTTTAGGCCTATTTACAAATTTATATAGCACTACTTCAAGGTGATCGAGGCCTAACACAATGAAACCACCAAATTACTTTGATTGATTGATATAGCCTACATCCACTTAGGTCTATCTATCTTATCTATCCATCCATCCACCCATCTATCTATCTATCTATCTATCTATCTATCTGCGAGATAACACGATCGTCGCATTATTCGTATAGCCCCTTCAAGATGTCTACTCAGAGGTGCTCCCGATTAGTAGTGCGGTGATACGAATCAGGTGAGGTGTAAAATTGATATATTGCGTAAAATTTCAGCCATTTTGCCATCTACCTGCCAAAATTTATTAATATTGGTTGAAATTTGACGAAGTTCTGACAGAAACAGATTCGCAGTTTTTGAGACACGGTGTATAACTATAGGCCTGTGTACCCTTCCTGAAGCAATGCAGACGGACCTGATGAAGCCAAAAACAGAGAGAAAGAGGAACAGTAGTCTAACCCAAAATAGCAAGCGATACAAGCATGGACTAGGGTGGAAGCAGAATAGAAAGGGCAATTGGTCCATGACTTGTGAGATGTGAGTGAATGAGTTCCCTTTGCAGATCTATGCGTTTGCTCCCCAGGGTTCTGATACATTTTGCAGTCACCTCAAAACTGCGCTTTAGGCCTATAACCGATGCTGAGGTTGGGAGTGCTTCTAAAGAGGGAATATAGTGAAAGTGTAATGGATGAATGAATGGATGAGAAGGAGGAACCAAATCTTAGCTACGTCCATGTACGCCTAATATGAACGAGTCAACGCGTTAATATGCCTGGCAATAAACTGCATCTATTTCAAGCTGACACCTAGGTCTTTTCTCTACATTCTCTTCTCTACATATAAGCTGGGTCACGTGTAGAGAAGACAAAGTGTCGAATTCAGAGACGAGGGACTCCAGATCCAGTTAATCAAACAGCTGGAGGTTCTTAGATATAGGCCTAGGCTCATTGGGTAATCAAGAGGCATGGTAGGGTAGTGGTAGGATATGCAGTGGCGTAGTTAGGGCCTCTTGCACCAAAGGACAAAACACAAACTCTTGTGCACTTCCCAAGTTCCCAGCGCATTCAAAAATATTTTAAATGGCCTTTTTTATAGTAATTTACTCATATTTTCTACTTTTCGACACTGCCAGGTCTGCAAAGTGCAAAAAAAACTGTTCTCAAATATGACTTAGCAGTTATATCCATGTATATTATATTCCAGGGTTTCCATCATATAAGCTGGTGCTTTCCATCATATAAGCCTTAGAGTAGCACTTCAGAAGTTAGTGCTTACGACTAGTAAATTTGTATCGACAGCCTTTCTTTTCCAAAGTTGCTATGGCAAGCAGTGAACAAAGTTCTGCACCACAACAGATGCAATCTGGCGATGGCACAAAAAAAAATGGAATGAGTTGAACTAATCTGCAATCTGATTAATCAAATCAGTGTTTAACATGTGAACATGTTTATTATTTAGTCAACATTATGGTAGTATTAGGCCTACATCGACTGCCACACAGTACACACGGCACGTAAAGCGAACATGGCAAGACATCAATATAACACCAGCGTCAACCTTAATAATTATAGCAA
The DNA here is from genome assembly GCA_034693945.1 of Dendrobaena attemsi. NCBI lineage: Eukaryota > Metazoa > Annelida > Clitellata > Crassiclitellata > Lumbricidae > Dendrobaena > Dendrobaena attemsi. The sequence continues at coordinate 1,792 of JAQFXW010004967.1, forward strand.
CACAACCGTCAACCTTACAGAGAAATAACTCGACAATTATCATGTTGACCTGCCGTGGTCACGCTGGCTTTTGGAAACTTATAGATATCACACGACACACCAGAGTCATTCTGACCTACAAATGTAATCCTTTCCTCACACCAGTGTCATTCTGACCTACAAATGTAATCTTATCCTCATACCAGCGTCATTCTGACCTACAAATGTAATCTTTTCCTCACACCAGTGTCATTCTGACCTACAAATGTAATCTTGTCCTGCCAGGGTGTGACCCTAAATAAGCCACAAAAGGCATAGCATCTGGACAGCTAATGAGAGACGGTGCATGCTAGGATTATAAGCATCTGAATAATTATGGCAAACATTTACCAGACGTACACCTATAAAACATCACAACAGCTGTAGGAACCGATACAGCAGGTCCAGATTTACACAACCAGCAGAGTGATCAGGGGCATATACACCATAGAAGCCTTGGAGCAAATGCTCCATTTCAAAAATAGGGGAAAGGCTATTTTGCGAAATAGGGGAAGGGGAAGTTTTAACTTTTTAAAACAACCTACCACCAAAATATCAAAATCTTATACCATTTAATTTTCTAACTTCTATGCATGCATGACTTAAGTAAAGGGCATGCATAATATTGAGAAGGAAATTTTATTAGGGGACCTAAACGAAGTGGCTAAAATGGGCTCCATTTGCCAGTAAATACTCTAAAATGCATTGTCGGCTGGGGCTTCGCTCCAGACCCCACTGGGGAGCTCACGACGCTCCCCCAGACCCCCTAATCATGAAAGACATTGTTCCAGTAAGCTTAGTTCAAATTTGTTCAAATATGTACTGATCTACAGTGGCTACAGAAGGGAGGGAAAGTAGAGAGGAATTGCGCGGGGGAAGTTGCTCCAACGACTCAAGGGGGATAGATGCCCCTGGATGTGATAGATCTATATCGGTTACGTAATACATAATTGTGCAAGTTTCACAAACATAAACACGAACCTGTAAACATTTAGCATTTTTATTTGACTCTAGACAATCACGTTAAGCATATCACAACAAGACGACGACAACCACATTTCCAATATATCTATCACGAGTCACAGTTTCGACAATCAAGATACCACCACAGTCATGAAGTTGATAGTTGATACATAAATTTGTTCCAAATCCTGGACATCAGCGTCTAGGGAGACGACAACCTGAGGGATATTTCTGATTACCAACGGAAGTCAAAATGCAATGAACTTCAACTTCACTCAACATGAAAAGCAGAGACATCTTAATACAATCGAAATCTCTGCATTTAGCTGCTGCTAACTTCACAATGACTTTTGCATTTTAATACGGTCATAACACTACATTAAAATATATATTCATATATAATTATATCTGTATGCATCAAGACATTCAATACTCAATATATTTAACATTTAAGTATCTCACAACAGCGCCTGCACATTGCACACACGATTTGACTGTTCACTAAACAGACGAATTCTAAGGCAGCTTTAAAATGTCTGCTCAACAGAACCAACTTCAACAGATGTGATGTGACACATGAAAAGGGACCACAAGGCGAGAATGGAGTTATGTATGCCACCATGATCAGAAAAAATTCTGAAAATGATGATTATATAATGGTGCCAGATTAAAATATGCCGTAAGTTCCGTAACTGCCTTTTCTGTATAATTTAGAATGCAATTTATCTCAAAGACGTGTTTCTCGCTAAAATCAATTTGAAGTTAGATGTCAAAAATCGCTCACGTTCGATGCCTCCACTGTAACTTCATAAACATAGCAAACAAAAAACGCAGGAATAGACTGGTCGAACGTTTTATTTAGCGCTTACCATTATAAAATAAAAGTTATTGTTGTTCAAACTTATTTACAAATTTTTTTTTATTGTCATAATTTCCAAGAATGGTGTTGGCTCGCAATGGTGCATTTAACATGTGATTGTTTTAAAATGTGAAATAAGTAGTTTTAACGTTCGATTTTGAAGCAAAATTATTTATGATAATAGAAAGGGGTGTCATCTAGCAAACTACAATGAAAACCCGATTTTGATATCAGTAACCATGTTCTAAGGCCTACATTTTGGTAAATAAATCCCGTCTTGTGGTCCATTTTTATATGTCGCATCACAGATATGCATGTGTATTGTGTAAAGGCCTAAGACTGTTGAAACCACAGTTACTAGATATTATCAGTTACCAGATATTATCAATGTCTTTTACATGCTGCATTTATGAGACAAGGAAGATGGCTTAGGTCATGGTCTAGCACGGACGTGGCATAGGCTCCTGCTCTCATCCCAACGGTCGGGAACTTTCATTCGCAGTTGGCACTAATGGGAATAACAAACTAGGGCAAATTTCCCCCATTTCACAATCAAACAACATGCCCAATTCATTCATTTTAATATTTCGATTATTATTCGCACCTTAAATAATGCATTAAAATTAATTTAAAATGCATGTATAGTAGATACTACTCTAAAAATTTATATTTCTTGATTAACTTTGTGGACCGGTAATTGAGGGATGATAGCGGACCGACATAGGTCCGCAGACCACTACGTTGGGAACCGCTACCATACAAACTTATCAAGTCCTCTATTTACAAACAATATCTTGTTACTTTTTGATGAGTATCTTACTACCTGCACAATGAAAAGGAGAACTTATCAGTCACATTTGGACAACTAGAAAAGATGGTTATTGTTTATGCCTTACATAGTAGTCAAAAGGTATGCATTGGTCCCCATAACTACCCTGTGTCCCGATGAAAAGTAGACCCAATAAACATTTGTCAGAAACTGCTTGAAAATTTAACTAACATTAACTAAATCTTATAGGCAGCATCCCACACCATTTTCAAATAAATTTGCAAAAATATTACTTAAATTGATGCAGCACAAGTAAAGAAATTGAATATTAAAAAATATCTGGCAAAATTGAGAGATTCTAACATACATTCTAACTTACTCAGACGCTGCCAACGTCGTCATCAACATACGTCATTTGTGGCCAAAAATGCAAAACACTCACTTTTGAAAATGTTGGGTTGATGGGCTGGCATTAAACCAAGAAAATGCATTGGAAACCCACAGAACAGTGTATGAGATTGAGAGAGAGATAAATTGGGCTTTTGAAGACCATGGTTATGTCTGTACAACATCTTTGCTATGTTGAAAAGTTTCCATTTTCAGTACTGCATCTCAAATGGTCATAAACTTGACAACCTCACCAACATTTCCTGATGCCATTATGATTTCGTAGTAATATGGCTAATGCTGTACTTTTTAACTTCTAAACAAATTCTACAAGTTTTGACCGAGCCATGACACTTTTACTTGGGGTCTACTTTTCATCGGGACACAGTGTAGTAGGCAGATTTATCAAATACTCTATACTCGAACTCAATCTCAGTTAGCATTTTAGCTTCAAAAGACAAATCCATTTAAATGCTTCTTCCATAAACACTGGAACAAATAAATGCTAAGGAAATATTACATGGAAAGAACATGTACCGGAAGTACGACCGAAAAAACCCAGATGGATAAATAATACAGTAAAACTTAAAATCACGAGTCAAGAAACTTCTGAAACCTTATTGCATAATGACATAAAAGTTGTTCGAATCGCAATAGTTACTGTTCTAGTGTTCTAGCCAGAGCCGTTTTACTGAGTTTGAGGCCCTCGGTACAAAACCCTAACCTTACGTTAGGGGCGTGGTAGTGTAGTGGTGAAGGTCGCTGCCGTGCAACTGAAGGGCTGCAGGTTCGAAAGTAGTGGTCTGTAAGAGGCGGTATAGAAATACACAAATACAATACACAATACAATATATGTCACTCGATTTCACCTCAGAATTTTCCTATACGCATACACGTATGACAGTATGTTCGATTTATCAGAACATTGAAACTGACTTTTCAACAAATGAAAACAAACAAAATAAACCAGAAGCTTTTGTGCCATTCATTGTTGTATTATTTTAGTCTAACTTCTGCAGCACTAAGTTAGTGACACTGCACTTATTACCGTTAAGTATTTTTTTAAATGCAGACGTTTGTTTAAAATTAATAAAAAAACAAATGTACTATTATTCATTGCAGAACTGTGTCATATTGTTATTATGTGATCAGGATGTAGATCATGGGTTTTTGGCCGCAGCAGGGCCTCTGTATTTGCGAGGCCCTAAGGCTTCCCTAAGCACAAGCCTCATGTGCTTATGCCTGAAAACGGTTCGAGTGCAGAAACCCAGCATTGTCGAACTCATGACGTTACAATACAGTTACAACCTTCATTCTAAATTACACTCATCTGTTTCAACTTTTTTATCGACTATATCCTGACCTCTAGATCCTGACCAATATTCTCTAATCCAACAGTTTGCAATGTATGACCATGACCACTTTCACTTGAAGCCCTGTGCATCACAGTATACATACAACTGTAGCCTAGAAGTCATTAATTGTGATTCTTCGAGATTTGAATTCATAATATGAATACCCGTCGAAAAAGTTTTGTTCAGCATGTGGTTACATATTATTGCATATGCGAGCAGTTTTGAGGAGGTAACAACAAAGCAGTGAAATGCAGCAGCAAAATAAATGGGAAGAAAGAAATTAGCAACCAAGCGCGATCTGAAGGCGGCAAGTGGCACCTCTCTTGTGAAAGAGAGAAATTATATATGCCAAAAGCACATAATGTGGGGCAAGGTGTTGTGTTCGGTGCCTTATAGTCGCAGGTTCGAACCTATTTCAAGCCAGTGCATAGAGGGGCCTTGAGCAAGTCCTTGACTTGCAATTACTCTGTGGAGGTAGTATTATGGATAAGCAAATTAATCATTGCTACAAATCAATTCCTGTAATCCTTCATAGGTAAACTCAGCCTTCTTTAGCAAACTCAGCCTTCTTCCACAGTAACATTGAAAATGAGGCGCTTTTGCGTGTTAACTCAGACTTGGCACTGTAGTCGGAAGATCCTTTGAACAGTTCACACCACAAGAGGCGCTATGTAACACTCAAATACAATACCATACAGAACAATACTCTGATTTTAAGAACTAAATGCATCAATTACTTCAACCTCTGCCTCACAACCAACTGCAGTAACAAGACTGATAAACGTTAAACTGAATTGGTCGCAGAAATTTGACCTGAGCAGAACGCCTATTCATGGAAAAGATGTCAAGACTCATTCCACTTTTCCAGTCAAGTCGCCATCCTTGGAATGACACAGATCATCAGCTTTTCCAGCATCCGACTTTTTTGAGTCAGCTTCCGTTTTCCCATTAACTAAAACACCTGTAAGAGAATAATACATCGTGCTATGCATTTCCTAGGTCAACAACTGTAACACTCCGTAATTAATAATGTCATACAATATTATATTCATTATTTATTCGAGGTACACGTGATGCCTCCGGATTTCAAAATTAGGTATTGCATTTATTTACTGGGATGGTTATTGGCTAGGTAGTTTTCATTGATGTGGTGCTTGATGACAAAAGAACTAGCTGTCTTAAGTGATTGCAGTGAAGTGTTAGGATGGCAACAAACAAGTGCTGTTAACGAAAAGGAGTTTTTCTTTTGTCACTGGTTATCTCGACAAGGCAGTGGGCAAGGCTGTTGAAGAAAGCATCTGTAGCCTTCATGAATACCTTGCTTAGGAGCCATTATTATAAAATTTCTATTCATATTAAACTCAAATATTTCTAGTAGCACTGCCAATAACCTGATCACTTTGACTTCTACTGGGACAACTGACAACTAATATGATGCAATGGTGTGCACTTAAATATTTACATAGTTCACGTCATGAAGTCGAAACCCGTATTGACCTATTTCATACATCTTGACTTGAACCTCAAGAAGTTCAAAACTTGTGCAGTTTATGTAATTACTATTATAAACAATACACTAAAAGACTTTCAGAATTCACATGCAACAATGAGAATCGTTGCGTATCTTTTTGCGTGCGAGTACCTTTGATCGTCAAGTCAGCAATGCGTCTATCTTCGGCAACATAGATCGCTGTACCAAGGAAGAAACCGCCTCCAATGATGCAGACAAAGCACGTCATGAAGAGCGCGTACTGCATGCTCATGTAGTCTATAATTGTGTCTTTGTACCCGTAATACTGAATGATGCTGTCAGCAATCTGTCAAGCATGAAAGCAGAGATTTTGTCTGTTGTAGAATACACCAAAAGTAAGTGGTTCTGAGCTAAATACGAAGATTTGAATATTCATTTATTTATTCATCACAACGAATTATATAGTGCTCCCCCCCCTTTAGGGCTACTACTTGGATGCTATCCTGACAACAGCACGGGTAAAAAGAGAAGTTCTGCGGTGTGCTTGTGTGAAACGTGTAGAAATGAACCCCGGGGAGTAAACACAGCGGCAAAAAGAATCCATTTCAAAGTAAAAGATCAACAATTAAAAAGGCAACTTCTTCCTTCATTGCTGTGAGGGCATTTAAGGTAAACTCACAGCAGAGCAAGAAGAACGATGACCTGATGCAATTGAGGTAAGGCAGCAGAGATTACACCTAACTAGTCAAAAAATGTTTTACTTTAACCATTGCCTCTAGATCCTTTGGCCAGGGCCAGAGGAACCACCCTACTCAAGCACTGGGGCATGGTGGCATAGTGGCATGGTCGAAGTCTCGTGGCTGGGTTCGATTCAGACCTGAGCCACTGCAAGTCCTTCACTCACAATTGCTCGAGGTGCTTCGGCATGTTTACTCAGACACTAAACCTCCAGGCTGTAATCGCGACAGCCTCTGAGTAGCAGTAGACTTGAAGTATATAAATATATGAATGAATGAAGTAAATAAACATTGCCAAGAAATGTTCAATTCGTCTCTGTCATTGAGCTGCTGAGAAGTGACATGATAGAGGCGCTACATAAATGCTCAGAACGAATACATCAGGATGAGAGTGGTACATACCAGACCGACTAGGTACGGACTTCCAGCATCGCCCAGGGCGTGGCACATGAGTATTTGAACTGCTTCAGCAGTCGACCTTCTCGTTGGAATAACTGTGTACTGAAAAGTCAATTGAAATAAGCAGAACATCAGAACACAACAGAAGAATATCTTGCATAACTGCATTGGGGAGAGATTCACAGCAACTAATCATAGTTCCCCACAGAGAAAGTTCCTCCTTGTTTTACAACTCCCAATTATAGCTGAATCTGAATGGCACACGGGGCATATTTAGGAGGGTTTACGGGTTCAAACCCCCGAAATGATTTTTGCCCAATGTATTTTTTGTATTTTTTGTAGGTAAACCGCCCAAAATCGTACCCCTAACTAACCCTAACCCAAAAACATGAGAAAGAGACCCGAAATCTGTGAAATTGTGGTGAATGACTAAAAAAAAAGCCATCAGCTTTTTTGGCGACAAGCAAAAATTTCTGAACCCCCCCTCGTAATCAGTTTCTGTCTACGCCTCTGATGGCACAGCCATATGTAAAAAGGTTGGCGAGCCAGAACATCGAACTCTGAAAAAGTCTAACACTGACAAATTGAAGTCTCAACTCAAGCATGGCCATCTATCTCCTCGATCATATCTTCTGGAAGCCATGTCACAGTATACCACCCAAGTTTCTTAAGAACAATCATTGCTTGGTATATTTCTGGCAAATTTACGCTCTTCTTAAGGATCATAAAGTTCTGATACTGCTGCACGACACGTGAAATTAATCAATTTCCAGTCATATTTGTGTTTTAAGTACAGCAGAGCAATTTGTAACACAAGATCATCCCCGTCAAGTGCAAATCAAGACTATTGGTGACTAGTCTGTTCAATCATGGTTTTAATATTGTATTGTATTGTATTTGTGTATTTCTATACCGCCTCTTACAGACCACTGCTACTCAGAGGCGGCCTATCTAATAGATAGATAGATAGATAGATAGATAACCATTTATTGGTCCACAACACAACTGAAACAGTAAAAATCACAGACAGAAATCATCAGTAATGGTAGTCTCTACACCATCAAAACAAACGCAATAATAGCAAGGAAAATTATACGTCCGGCATAGGGACAAACCAAAAGCAATTACAACAACAATTAGTAACCTATATTAGGAAACCAATGGGAGGCCCAAAAGGGTGATTGGTTATTATCTTTCTTTCCCGAGGTATCGATGGTCCACTCGGAATTTCGAAAAGTTGTTAGGAGTATTATTGTTGCTTTTAATTATATGGTCACGATAACATGTTAATCGGTTACAAATTGGATCATTGTTGGGTATGTGATAGTTTCACATGTTGTTCGCTTCAGACACATGTTCGGCGGCATTTCTTACCTGATGCAGCCAAGCTCATTCAAAGTTCCGAAAATAAAAGTCGAAGATGACAGTCAGGTATTTATTTGTCTAGCTGTTATTGTAAACACTGCGACTCGTTTGAACCTGGAACGGCCGAGAATTGGAAGACGAAGAAGAACTACACTGATGATAGGCAGGGGCTTCTATCCCTATACCAAGCGGGCGCAAGCTCGCCCAGTGGAAAACAGGGGGGAACATTTAACAATGTATAATATTCAGAAACAGGGGGAAGACTGGTCATATTGGATGGAAGAATATTTTTGAGGGGGGAAAATGGAAAGTCATGAGTTTTTGATGGGGGGGGGGATAGGTCCCCGCTAGACCCTATCTTAGATCCTCTGTTCTGCGTTAAGTGTCTCACCCACTACGATAACCTGTTAACTATAATTTTTTAATCTTCAGGTAGCATTCTGTGATGAGAGATGGTCGAGTCTACCAACATGACCCTATCTGGGGCGCAGTAGTGTAGCGGTGAAGGTCGAGGCCTTGTAACCGCAGGGTTGCAGGTTCGAATCCCACCCGCTGCGTAAGGACCTTTAGCAAGTCCTTCACTCACAATT
>JAQFXW010004968.1:0-10704 GCA_034693945.1 Dendrobaena attemsi
AAGATCATGACAACAGCTGAGGAGGACAGTTTCAAGATAGATGGAGAGGAAATAGAGACGGTAACAAGCTTTACGTTTCTGGGATCAGCAGTAGAGAGAAAGGGAAAATGCGATATGGAAATAAATTGAAGATTGACGATAGGAAAAGCTGCAATGAATGGTTTGGAAGAAATATGGAAGGACTAACACGTGAGCATAGACACGAAAAAAGATTGGTGACGGCCTTGATCAGACCAGTAATTTATGGCAGTGAGACGTGGACAATAACTAAGAAAAGGGGAAAAAAGATCAACGCATGTGAAATGTGGATATGGAGGAAAATGCTGAGAATATCATGAACAAAGAAAAGAACTAATGAATGGGTACGCATGGCGATTGGAATTGACAAGGATGAGACGTTACAAAAAGGAAATGATGTTGGCTTGTGGAGAGGGTAGGAGAAAACAAGGGAGAACAAGGAAAACAATGAATGGATGAGATACATGAAACAGCTGGAATGAATCTGGCAGAACTAAGGGATGTGATATCAAAAAAAATAAATGGAGAAACGTCATCATGAAGGTAGCTAGAGTAAAAGGAATCGACAGCGCAAGGTGACAAGGTGGCCCTCCTCAACAAATTGTCTTCTAGACGCTGATCGAGAGGAGACAGTTACTAAGAACTAGTCATCACACAGTAATTCTTCAACGCGGCTGCGGTCTTTGAAGTGATCCAGTTAATTAATAATTGATTCATTATGATGTGTTAAAAGACCTCCGGGTGTTTTGTTCCAAAAATTCACAGACAGAAACATGCACTTGGTGATATAAGTAGCCTTTAATAGAGTTTTATATTTCGATGAGTAGAAACATGCACTTGGTGATATAAGTAGCCTTTAATAGAGTTTTATATTTCGATGAGTACTGCGGGGGGAGGGGGAAGTGATTGTCTGAAGCGTTAATAAAGGGAGGGCGGTTACTTTGTATGGGTAAGACTACTTGGCTCTCAACTGCTCAGCAGTTCGCTGTTTAGCCGCATGATCTCGATAGTAAGTTAATGTTTATAGCAAAGTAAGCTAGCACATTGTTAATATTCTATGAACATGCCCCTATGATGGGTCCAACTGCAATCCTCATTCCCGTATGGGAACCATATCAAGACGTAAGCGAGCTCGTATTACCATAATTATGGTACCCATATTTGGCCCCAATGACGGGCCCTCATTAATTTTCTACATGTGGTGCAACTGGGACCCGTATTCTTGATGTCAGAAGTATAATATTGGTCCCAGTTAAGACTCGCATTCTATTTGGATCCATTGTAGACCCATTTATTTGCCTGTTTTATGTTTATACTGTGTGGCCATGCTGGCACAGATAATGCTCAACCACCACTGACGGTCGTCGATGTTATACAATGAATAATTTATTTATGTAGCACCCTTTAAATTATAGCTAGGCAACAGGCGTTCCCACTTGGACGTCTGAGAAATTGGCGGGTCATCTGGAGAGGAAGACATGCAGAGATACATAGAAGGAAGCATTGAGACAAGCAGAGGGCCATGTGGAAGTACAGAGGACTGCAAAAAGGAAATAAGACCTGCAAAAGAGACGAATGCTACTATCAAAGAGGCTTTTAAAGAGACAAGCAGACAAGCAAAGAACCATTAAAGGTAGACATAGAGCTGCGAAGAAATGGGTAGAGGACTGCAGCAATAGAGAGCCACATTGAGACAGAGAATAATAGAGAAAATCCAAGCGATAGACAAACAGAACCACACAAAGGCAGAGATACACACGCACGCACACACCTACACACACATCTACACATACACCACACACACCACACGCACCCATACACCACACACATGCACGCACCCACCCACACAAACGCATCCGAACACACCTGTATATACCACATACACACACACACACACTTGTACACCTACACACTCACACACAGTAAGAACAAAACATGACAAGCGAGGTCTAACTAGACAGACACGGCAGTAAGCTGAACCTGCATATGGTGTAAAGGATGCCATATGTGTTTCGCGAGTGGGCATCTGACGAAATGCAGAAGTGCCGCTATGAACACGGTGACTTTCGCCTGCCGCCCGATCAAAGGCATCGGTGACAGGTCGAGATCTGATTAGATGTGTCCAGCTCCATGCATATATTTATGTGTTTGAGTAACTTGCAACGAACAACACACACGCATTGGTCTCTTGATGAGGCCCACGGCGCGCCTGGCATTTGCAACCGGCTCTCAATACACTTAATTAAAGCTGATGGCGTGAAGGACCAGACATTACTGTCTTCATGACACTTGTGGAAGACCACGGTCTTCGTGATGCTTGTGGAACACTAAGGAGTCTAAGGTCTTCGTACTATGGTCTTTATGACACTTGTAGAACACCAAGGACTCTAAGGTATTCATGCCGATTGTGTAACACTTGATACTTGTGGAACAAGGTTACCGATTGCTTGAAGTGTACCCCTTGTAACGATCATTTCATCAATCCTCCTGCTCTGAGATGCTAATATACACATTGTACAGGGACTTTTGGCAGCGACTGCCATTGTACGTTGTGATGTTTTATAAATGTATTCTAACTAGTAGTATCTTGACTTTATGCAGGTGTCTGATAACGTCATCTGAATTTAGAGGATGTTTAGAAATGTGTTCCATTAATTTATGAGGATGATTTGTAGCATTTTCTGAACAAAAGAATCTGTTAAGCGTTTTTCATCGATTTCTTGAGCTACTTTAGCGTTGCTTGAAAAGAAGCATTACCTGTTCTGTGTTCTATTGCCTACCTGAAGGTGCACAAAACGGCCAGTTCAAGCATAGAGGAGTGCCCCACGAGGTCGCTGTCAGTCGTTGCCAAGGACTACGTGGAATCTCTCCACCAGAACTCCCGGTCAACTCTACTCTACGGCAAGAACAACGTCATCGTCCAACCGGTTGGTCATCTCCATCAGCGTCTCATTGTCTCAACGGAATGCTTCGTAATAGGAATATGCAATTCTGCTGCGTATAATCGTGCACCAGCTATGCTCACGTGTTTGCCTTGGTGTGTGTAGTGTGTGTGTGTACTGTATATGGTCCGTCTACCTTCCTTGCTGAATTCCTGCAAACACTATATTTACCTGGCTAACAACTGCATAATAATGCCTAGTTGTGGTGTATAACTTTAGAAGGAAGATGTGGAGCCATTGGCCGGCTATCTGTCTCTGCATCAGAGTCCAGACGGACTGACCGTTAAGTGGACGCCAAACCAACTCATGAACGGGGGATGCGATGACGAAGATACAGCAGTTGATAGGAGGTACGTTAAGCATCTCTTCGTCATCGTTAGCAGCAGCAGCAATGTAATGGTTAAACAGGGGTGGTGACAACAGCTAAGTGAAATGAAGAGCGACAGTGGCTTAAGTCAGCCGAGGGAAGGAAGACTTCATTTGTTTGTTAGCTGTCGCTGGGACGATGAAATAGCTAACCGAAACACAAGCCAAATGCTGCAACAGGTCATACACACAAGATTCAGACTGTAAAATGCAAGCTGAAATAGCAGCAGCTAGACTGCAATATTTAAAAGACTATTTTCAACTAATGAATCTATGAGTCAAGCAACCGTCAAACCATTCATTACAGAGATTTTATATAGCACTCCTTCAAGGCAACTACTCAGAAGCGCTCGATTATCGTTGTTAAATTATTTTGCTGATTCGTTTCAAATTTCTACAATCTTGTTTTGTTGTTTTTGCTTGCTAATTTCTCTATTGATTTAATTTGTTAAGCGTTGTTCGTTATTCCAATGTTTCCAAAGAAGTGTATTTGACTGTTTTGTCTGTTTTTACAAGTTATTCATATACATGGTGTCTGACCATTCTATTTTGTGTGGCTGTATTTTCCGTCTGAACATCAACCATTCAACCCTTTAGTCAGACCAGTGGTTAAATTAAATTGAACGCGGAATTCCAAATATTTATACATCTCAAATTCAAGCCTGACAGGCGAATCTGTGATATAATCATCAGCATCAGCAGAATACTAGCAACTTCATTTTGCTGCTACAATATAATCATCATTAGTGTGTTAGTGTCAATGGGTCTTCTATGTCACCTTACGCAGATCTTGCATCTGTGGCTTCCTTGACGCAATTTCTGTCATTTCATATTTGCTGCAGAGACGTCCTTGTTTCCTTTTCCGCTTTCTTTCCTTCGTTGTGCAGTTGTTCGATTTCCTTGTTGTCCAATTCTTTTATCTTGCATTAATTTTTGTCAGTTTTTGTAGACCCTGTTCGTTAAATGTGTCGGCATACAAACTGTTTCAGACTTTTGGCCAGTGTCTCTCCACATTCAATCTCTTTGTGGCAATACTTTGCAACATTGGCAGTACATGAATGTTTTACGCCCTTTGCCAAGATATTAATTTTTCCAGACTATGCCAATATCTCAACTTTTCAACGGTCCTGTCCTTGCCAATGTGTCAATTTTCGAAGTCTGTGAAAATGCAGAGCTCCGCACAGTGCATACGCTGCAAACAGTTGTGTAATTTCTTTTGTACGTAATTACATTCTGGGTAAATCCCCGCTTTCTAGGATTCTGACTCCAGTCCTGTCTTTTGAAGACCCTGCAAACCCACGGTTGTACTATAGCTTGAAATTGGACAGGTATAATTTTCTATGCATCTTGTCAATACTTAGTACAGACTGTGTCGGTTTTCCAGTGTTCAGAGTCTTGCAGCACATTCAACATGATTAGAATAGTAATTTTCTTCATCTCAGTTCACAAATTGAGTTACTTCTGGTTGATGTATAGTTGCATACATTTACCAGTATACAATTATTATGTGTGTACTACATAATGTATATCTGTATGTGCATGTTCATGCAAAATTAATGCATATTGTAAAATCTTGATGTTACACTTTTGGTATGGGCTTGTGCCTCCTTTTGAAGGCGTTCGATGTAAATATTATGTATAAATAAATAATTAATGTATAATGTTAGTGTATGTTTTTTGCTAATGCAGGGTGAGCCAATAGAAATGCTACTAATTTGAATGGATATAATTTGATTAATTATTATCCGAGCATCGTGGGCAATATATCAGATTGAAGATAATTATCCATTTTATCACTCTCCAAAATATCTAAGAGATACTATTATTACGATGTTTTGAGATAATGCTATTAATATTCGATGTTCCATTTTCTTGCTATAAAACTGCAAGAAAACGAAAAAGCTTGAAACTGAACATGTAAATTCTAAGCAATCACTTAATGCTAACAATTAATATCTTGAGTGAATTGACCATCATTCAAAAGCATACTCAATATGTCCACCATGTGCTTTAATGACTGCATCAAAATGAGATGACCACTGACAGATAGCTGAGTCCACCAGTGCTTGGGTTATCTCAGCCCAGTAGCAAAGAATCACTTCTTTCAAATGTTCAATGTCACGTACCGGTTCACGATAGACCAGTTGCTGAAGACAACCCCAGATCGAATAGTCAACCGGGTTTAAATCCGGACTGTTCGGTGGCCAGTTCTCCGGTTCGATTAACTCTGGCACGTTAGCGTTCAGAAAGGCTACCGTATGACGTGAACAATGCGCCGGCGCTCCATCTTGCTGAAAGATGTAACCACCAAGTCCGGACAGTTGGCGAATATCAGGTAGTACTGCGTGAAATTCCGGTCACACGCTCAATTTCTCTCGGACTCTAACTTGTCCCTGGATTGCTGTCTTGGCTGCAAATTAACTCTTGGACTTGTGCAATGTTCGCTGCTGTGCTCGGAGAGCGTTTGCGACCACACTTGCGGCTGCTGGGCGTTCCCGTAACATCAACTTGTTTAAGCAAACGGTTTAGAGCACGTTTATTCCATTTTCTAGAAGGCAATTCTCTCATCATCTGACGTGCATTGTATCCTTTTTCTACTCTTAAAATTCGGATTAAAATTCTATCCTCTTCAGTGAGCGGCACCATGATGTTTATTATTTACGCTCAACATTCAGAGGTGTGCGCCGTACCGCAATTTGTATAAAAACGGTGCCTTATATCAGTACACTATTTAACAGAGTACTAGAGTTGATAATTATCTTTAATCTGATATATTGGACTCAATGTTCGGATAATAATTACGCAAGTTATATCCATTCAAACTTGGGTCATTTGTGTTGGCCCACCCTGTATAATTATACATATGCAGAAAGAGATGCTTTCCAGCGAACAGTCACCATAGTTACCCGCTGTGGCTGAAGGAGAGATCCGCAATTGCTTGGGGAGTCTCTTCTTGTCCAGACGTGTTCATTCTGCGAAAGAAAAAACTAAATAATTCGGTATTCACACATTTATTTAGCATCATCTGTTTCCATATTATCTTAAATAATGTAACTGAAATTTTTCATAGCACTCTCAACACACATTTTACATGCATTTATGAATAGCATAAAGCTGGTAAATACAATCTAAGCATCTGCACAAGCTAATGAACATTCATTTATGTAGGAATGGAGCTAAAGTACCTTTTCTCATCTTCATGACTTTCCAGATTGACCAATGGCTCTGTCTCTGTGGCTTTAATAACAAGGAAATATCAGCAAATACAGATGTAATGGTAAAATATACAATAGCCATAGCAACTATAACAATATTAGCAACAGTAAAAATATTGACTGCAAAAATACAAATAGCAAAACTAAATTGACACCATAATAGTTTTAATCCTTACACAAAAGATAACGCATATCGACATTTATGTAACAATCGTATGGCAGGGCACAACAAGTGTGTGATCCCATGAGCACAGGGTTTGATGGCTAGATACGCATTCTTTGTTTACTAATCTAGAAACTGTTGTTTGTAATGAACATAGTAACATTTGGGCCAATGTATGGCTGCAGCCACTACAGAAAAATCAGAAATACAAGATTTTAAGAAGCATTCACTTCGATGAGTGAGAGGTGATCCGACAGATAACTTACAGGACTTAGTGTGAGAGTCCAATTTGTCTTTGAGCAGATTGCACTTCTTGTCTCGTGGCAGAACGGTCGAAGTGCTGGTAAACTTGAGCTGATTGTTGAAGAAGGTGTTGACGTCCTTGTGAGGTCTCATTGGCACCTGCGGTTTCGTTGGGTTAATCGGATTGTCCAGTCCCTTCAGTTTGGCTGCAGCCACTTCCAACTCATCTGTGTTGAACAGAATTCAATTTGACACATATTTAATGCATGTGACTGTTCACACTGTTTCCTTTATAACCTCTCACTGGAACTGTCGGTAATTCCATCAACTAAGGAAGAAATGCTGGATAAATAACAGTAGACAAACAATGTAGACAATGAGTAGTAGAGCACTGAGTAGTAAGAACTAAGGAGTAAGGAACGTAAGAAAAGTAAGTCAAGCTAAAGACACTAATATGACAGAGCGAGGAGAAGACAAAGTAAGACAGGGAGGGGCATTTCAGGTAAGCTGAGGTGACAACTGATAAAAGACTTGGTAAAGTAAGTAAGATGAGTTCATTAGACGCTTTCTTCATATCAATGTTGGCTATCTCAACAGGCAAGACAAAGCAATCTGAAGAGGTGATCCGACAGATTGCTACAGCTAAATGAAAACTTATCAAAATTGCCAAACAAGATAAGACTTGACTCTACCTCGAACAGCCGTGGAAGTCAAAGTGTCACCGTTGTAGCTGCCGACGAATGGTGACTTCTGTGGTGCTGCCTTTGGAGAAATGGAATCTCGTGAATTCCCACTCAGCTGCTCATCTCCAGGACTCTACACAGGTCAACACAACAGCTAGAAAGTTTGGCTAGGTCTCAAGAGTCAGGTTTCTGAGTTAAAATGAAGTCAATGAGAAATTATCTTGACATATTGCAAACATCAGAATCGTTCCTTGTCTAACCTAAGAAACTTGTTTGGACATATCCAATGGGTCATTCCAACCAATGCCTCCCACCCGACCATCTCAGAGTTTATGGAAATGTAACCAAATGCTATTGTTACTGGTGCAGCTTGGTCTGATTCCTCTCTCTGTCATGCATTTGTCCACAGGGATATGTTCCTGGGCCTCTATTTCTAATCTTCATTTCACCCAGTCAGCTGCACAGCTCGGATAAGCCTTGACTCTACCTCGAACAGCCGTGGAAGTCAAAGTGTCATGGTGACTTCTGTGGTGCTGCCTTTCACGTTAATTATTCTAAGTTACCTTACCTAGTCTCATCTTACTTAGCATTGTATTTCAGTTTAGTTTCTTTCAATTTAAGAAACGCTACTTGTTTGTTCACCGTACCTGACTTACCATTATTCTAGCTTACCATACCCCTATATAACATCACCTTCATTATCTACTCTTTCCTCAAGTTCATTTCTCTTCCTCACCTACTCTTTTTCCTTACTTTATTTAATCCAAATAGAAAGTAAAGCCCTTCTCACCTTTATCAGATTGTCAAGGCGTTCTAGTGCTGAAGGAGATTGAATTGCCGTGGCAACTACTGCACCAGACGAAGAAGACCCAGAGGACAGAGGTGACCTAGGCCAAGGCTGGGTCTTGAAACTAAGCCCACCTGCACCACTTTTCTCGAACCCAGTAGCAGCAACTGTAGCGATCAGTGGATTTGTATCCTCATCCCTTTATACAAAAACCATAAAGTAAAACAGGTAAAGTAACACATGTGTTTATATACCTCTCTCAGATGGACGAATCAACACATAAAAACCTTGTTGTTTACATGTCTCTAAAGAATATTCCTACAAAGCTATTTGTGGACTTCATAATGCACAGGCAACGGCAACCCACTTGTGAACAATCTTCAACAGAAATTCCTCACAAGGTCAGAGGTTTAAAGTACAAAGCAATTTAATGATATATCTCTTTTCTAATCCCACATCTGGCATTTGTAGTCAACCTGATGAAAAATAAAGGGAATGGATGAGATAACATGGTACTAATTCATGTACAAACCCAACGTGACATTGTTTAACTTTTCTCCTTTAGATCAGCTCAGGTCATACAAGAGAGTGCATCTCAAAAGCAAGACCTACGTAATTGTTGCAGTTTCCACCTCCAAGCTGACTTGTGTGTCCTTTTCTGAATCCTGCCCCTCGAACTGTGGTCTGCGTGAGTAGCGCTGACTAGGTCGACGTTCAAACTTTACACTGCGCCGAGCTCGGTTCATGCTCACCCGTTGAAACTCCGTTTTTCCACTAGAAGAACAGGCATACAGCAATTTATACCTAAGTTAATTAGTGTAACAGAAATCCAAAAATTTGCTTGGTCCTGCCGAGATTGACAACTAGGTTGATGACCACATATAACCACTGGTCACACTAATACAGACCTCAAAAGAAGTCTAATATAACAGATGAGGAAATAAATATGAATTGTCACTTTAAATAATGCATTCACAAGATTTTATAAGTAACAAAAATATTTAGATCTAAATAGATGTAACGAAAAGGTGTAACAAAAGAGAAGTTTCAAGAGTTGTACTATTAATTTATACCTTCCAGCTATCATACCTGTATCTGAAACGCGATGCCATCCTTATGAATCCCTGGCGGGCAGCTGGACGATCCACGGGACCACGAAGACGGAAGAAAGCATGATGCTCAAGAGCACACTTCCACAGCTGCTTGCATGCCTTTTCCGATACCATTCGAAACACAAATGTATGTTCCTGCTGCTTGCCCTAGAAAACATTAAAACAATGCACCAGTAAATCCTCCACAACTCAAAATAAACAGTCCAAAATGGTTTAGATTTCCTACTGTACAAATAAAAGTTCAGGTCAGTTGCCTTATTTACATTCTGACTCCTGAGGTGCTGAAAAATTTCCAAATGACATGGCCAACCAGTAGCAAAGATTCATAAAAGGTGTAATGTCGAGCTGTTAATTAAAATGCCATCACAAAATCCACAAATGGTATGATTGTTCTCAAGCATTCATCCAACCTCAAATCAGAGACACACGCTTCTAAAAGGTGCGATGCCTCGTCTTTTCAACGCAATGGTGCTGTGTAAACTCCACAATGGTCCAACGTGAATAAGAGGCTGTTAAACAGATGCTATGCCTTTCTTCAAAATTCAATGGTGCCAGAGAAGTTCTATCATACAATGGCCCTTTACATCATCTCAGCATACGAACATATTGCTTGGATAGCTTCATTAGCCATTACTAAACTAAATACTTCCACTATTATTTGCTATTAGAAATCCAACAGAAACAAACACATTCCTACAACTGATCTAATAGGGCTTTAGTGAATGGCAACACTCTGGCACAAGGGTAGATCAGCACCAGCTCAAGCTCGCATCCCGCTAAACATGTGAAGGTTGTCTCAGCCTTCCCTTTGCTAGTAGACAATGGTCAAAGGAGGCACTTTCGCATGTTAACAGCGACCTAGCATCAGAGGTGATTGGGTAATCTAGATCAAGCAGCATAGAATATGTAATATTTATCAAAGTAATACTAGTTAACATCAACCAAGTACCATTTTGGAAATATTGATTAATGTCGTTATTATTATAATGTGAAGTAATTTTTATGATTGAATATAAATGAAATATATCAGGTAACAATTGATTGAAAATGGATTTGCAAACCTGATCATCATCTTCAACAACAACCAACGTCAACTTCTTCCTCTTAAACTCAAGTTTCGTAATCTTTGGCCTAAAAACAGAAAGAAACAAATTAACAGATGACAACATGAAGAG
>JAQFXW010004969.1:0-10704 GCA_034693945.1 Dendrobaena attemsi
GGTAACTGTTTTTCTGTTCTTAATATCTTTGTTTTCTGATTTGGAACAATAAAAGTGTGGTTATGGTTATGGTTATATATGTGAATTTCAAAATACGATCATAATTCATATCAGATGAATGCATTACTATGTATGACCTTAGCATATATTTATTTATTTTATTTATTTATTTTGTTATTTACGCATTTCTATACCGCCCCTTCAAGTCCACTACTACTCAGAGGCGGTCATATGTCTCTGTGTAGGAGTGGACTTGAAGGTGCAGCATAGAAATGTCACAATGTGTGACTACATAAATATGCAATTCTGCATGCAATACAATAAATGACTGGTATACTCTCCGTTAGCAGATATCCATGTATTAAAATGCTTGATCGTGTTTCTATGATCTGTAGTGATAGATGCTTCAGAGCAAATGATCATACTTCATAGGAGATCAATGATACGATCATAAGATTGATGGGCGTCACAATAGCTGGTCATGCTCCACAGAGAATACTGATCCGACAATGCGTCACATAGTTCATCAAACAGCCATAAATTCATAGGGGGGGGGGGAAGACGCTGAACCAGATAACAGATTCCCAGCCAGCCGTGACATTAACCCCTTAATTCTGCCCCGTGGTCAGAGGGCAGCGACGCCCCCCAATGAACTCTCCCTCATTCAGGAATTTAAGTCCCACGGCTCCGCACACGGAAATCGACTATTCATGAGACCACCTCTGACCCCTCTAGGAGAACAAAGATTCAGAAACCATTAACACGGATCAGAGGCTTCGAAGAGGGACGATCCATTAGACACGAGGGGGAGCAGCCACATGGAATCTGATATCATTCGGTTGTCTATATGATATCATGAGACCTCTCTGACCTCCGTACAATATACAATCTCAGCGCCTCATAAATATTCTGTAATAATCTCCAAGCAGACAGAGAGGCGAATGGCATCAGAAGCTGGAAGCTGTCAGTATCACCAGCTCAGACAAAACGATGATGAAACTGTCAACACCACCTCTGACCTGACCCCATCCAGTTCACAACCTGACCTAAATTACTGCAATAACTCGGCAGACGCCGATCAGTTTACTATAGGAGATGAGCTGCATTCCAAATGCAGAGTTCATTGGAGATTAGGGCGCTGACAGCAGAATGGATCAACGCTAAACAAAACGGGCTTCTGTTAAAATTAAAACACTGGGTAAATTTTTCACTAATTTAAACCTGTGCTCATAGACCTATACTCTCAACAATCTAAATGATGTCTTTGAAGATTTGCTGTGCTTCAGATCCAGAAGCCACTGACGTTGATATGCAGTGCCTGCATGGGCAATCTATGTTGGAATTGGCATGCATGCATTTATGTACTTATGTGAACTTATACAGTAAACACAGAGGTTAGGCTGAGAACGTTTACTGACAGATTTAAAGGAGTGCTATAGAAATTCAGTATAATAAATAAATAAAATATAAAAATAAATATCTGGACATTTACAACACAATACAGAATAAGCGGCATGCTGACCTCCTCCTAAAGTTCAGAAGCTCAATGGACATAGTACTATGACAGAATATCAATGTCCTTCAATATCCATACACAGCAACTGCCTCGGGGCGAGCTCTCTTACCAACAATCGAGCAACAATTGGACTCAAAGACGATATAGGATATGGCTATCTAGCAGAACTTAAAGATTCAGTGTATTCCGATAAGCTGAATAAGCACTGTCTTTGAAGACACAGCCCATGGGTCAAGACAGAACGCTCTGACAAAAATAACAGCATCGCTTCAATGGTGGTGCAATTCGAAAAGCTTTTGTTGCCGATAGGGCAGTGAAAGTCAACTCCTGGCACAGATTGTGTTCTGGCCAAAAATAGAACATCCAGCCTTGTAAGCACCGCTCTCACTTACATCCATTCATTTGCACTGTAACCTAATGCAACTAGGAAGCATTTATGTAGCACTCTGTTGCAGGCACTCGGCCTATGAATAACTGCAATGCTTACAAATGACAAGTTCACCTTGGAAATCCATCTTAGACAGCTAGAAAAGATCTCCAACATAAAAGTTCTTCTCCAAACACAAATAGCTGGATCAATATTTAAGTTTAACAGGTTTTTAACGTGACGCGTTGTGCACTATATGAGACAGCAGTGATGCAATATAATGTGCTGCAGTTAAATTGATTAATTTTAATTTCGTCCAATATTAGAGCAATGTAGCTTGATTATCAATTACACGAATCTTGAGAGCACTTCAGAAGGTACATGAGTGGCTTTTCATAAATCTATATAGATATAAACACACATAATTAGACACATGCAAACACGTACTTAACACACCACCGCGTAATCACCTTTAGCAAGTCCTTCACTCACAATTGCTGAAGCGTAGTGGACTGTAAGAGGCTGTATAGAAATACACACATACATACACCAGTCTCTTCTATTTTAACAGCTAATTTCAATCATTAGATTATAGAAATCCTTTGGCTGCATGACAGAATCGTAACAAGTGCTCTTGTAACAGCATGACCCATAAACCAATAGGTCATCTTTTTTCCAATGCTCTACACATCATTCTCTTTCTTTAGGAGTTACCTGGACATCTAACTGATTTTCACCTGCATTAATATACTGTAACTATTTGCATCTCTACGCAAACTTTTCTGTCTCTGTAGCTCTGCTCCTAACTTGCCAATGGTGTAACTGGAGTGAGGCTAAGTAGATACCGCAAAGTGAGCTACATAAGTAATTAATTACATCGCACATACTACCTAAACTCCAGAGCTAGATATTTTTCAGAGTAATTTGGGATGTGCGTTGACAATATTCATATTATATTCGTGCAATATTATTCGTACTAGCCTATATTGGCATCCACTAATCAGACCAGAAGTTATGATAAGATAGGTGATCAAGAGCTTCATATGGTATGATACAAGATCTCTTAACATTGTTTAGTTGACAGAGAACGGTTTACCCCCCAAGAAACAGGACATATAATCAGACAATGAGGTCTGCCAAGGGCTCCAATATTATACTGACGCCCCCCCCCTCCGGTGTGTCTGGCAATCAGACAAGAGCCAGCAACAACAGAAAATTTACTATGCACCACGGTCTGTTAGGGCAAATAAAAGCTATCCTGAGCAGCAGCAGCAACAGAACTATAGACGACTATAGAACCGTTTATTCACGGCTATCAGTGAAGTCTAAGCGCAGCTATTTAAAGTATTTTCATAGAAACAACAAGTGCACAGGCATCGCGTGGCACAGATCAACGCCTTGTTGGCAGCCACTCAAACAGCATCAGCAGAAGTGGAGTCAAAGTCAGGTTATTAACTACAACCAAAGACCATGCATGCTACGAGGAAGAGCAAGAGCGAGTTTTTAATGAGTTTATTAGATATATTCTTCTCCTCTTGTCTGTATTTTAAGAGTTGTGTTATTGTCAGCTTTGATATTTTAAATTTTATTTATTCCTATCTTTCTGTACTACCTCTTCAAGTTTACCAGACTACCACTACTCAGAGACGGTCCTGACTACAGCCCGCAGGTTTGTCGGAGTTAACACACCGAAGCGCCTCGAGCAATAATGAATGAAGGACTTCCTGAAGGTTCCTACACAGAATTAGAATTTTGATTTCCTGACTGCAATCGTCACACTCCATTCTCTGTTTCTTTCCATTCTATATCCATTCCCTTTTTTCCTTTCCCTCGTACAATGTCAGCAATAGATAGTTCTTGCTTATCCTTCCACCTACTTATTCTTTACACATACAAATTCATACATACACACTGTTCACATATAAGTACTGGCCAAGTTAGCTACATCGGTAAGCGCGCAGGCCGCGGAAGTCTGTTGTTACGGACACTGTGGTTCAAGCCCCGGTGCTGGCGGACATTCCGAGACTTAAATCTCGGGCTAGCAGGAATGGAACGAAGGGGCGCAGTGGATATTCGGTGCCCGTGACCTAGAGTGGTAGGTTCTAACCCCACTTCAGCCGCTGAGTAGTGACCTCGGACAAGTTGCTTACCCACAATTGTCTGTGGGGAAGGAACCTGGAAACCACCTCACTCATCTCATTCCCCAGGTGGCGTAAGCCATAGAACCTGCCTCCGGGCAGAGAACTCATCATCATGTAAGTAATATGCACACAAATACATTCATATGAAACAAACCTATAAATAGCCTAAGTGCATAGAAATTCATACACATACATACTTATACACACACATATCCATAGACAGCATTTCATTCTGCTGATAACAAGTACATTTTTACAGCGCACGATAATGAACAGCCTGTATACATTCTTGCCTATGGAATGGCAAACAGGCTTCAGGCACCAATGAATCAGAGGCCAGAAGCAACTGTAGGAATAAGTAAGGTAGAAAACATCTTAAAAAAGAGAGAACACTGTAGGAAGCACTTGAATGAACAGCAGCAGCAGCAGCAGCAGCCTGTCCTCTACAGTCACTATAACAGCCACTCCCATGCAGAACAGCTGATGCTAGACTGCTGCAGATGCTGATAAGCAAAGCACCTGGAGCAAAGTAAGAGCTACGAGATGACTTTGCTCTCTATAGTCTCAACACAATTTTATAGGACATGCTTAGAGATACATTGAAAGCCATTCACAACAATCATCTCATCTGAAGACTTCTGTAGCTCCATTACCTCTTCTGTAATGCCATCACCACTTCCACAGCGCCATTACCCATTGTATCCGGGGGTGCATGGAGAAACCGAGGGGTTAACACCCAGGGTGCAATAAGGATTATGACGATTCAATGTTTAGCCCAGCTCTGCTCCATTGCTTTCGCTTGTGCACCACAATATACACTACAACTCGAGGAGTGAGGAGGAGGACACTGAAATCTCACTTAAGCACCTCTGATGTACTCAGTGATGCGAGGACAGATAGAAAAACAGAAGGAGAGCACTGAACAACGAGATATGGATTTTGTGGCTGGGTGTCCATTCAATAACCAGCCCAGCAATCCCAAGAGGATTAACAATGTGGACCATATGAAGACCCGGCTCATATTGCATCACGCTGAAATGGTCATCACTACACTCCACAGTAAAATATGTCTGAGATGAGCAGACATCAGTATGGCAATGTTCACAGGAAACCATTTCGACTGTCTGGCACTGGCAGTGGCCACACTACTTGACATCTATTGAAACGTCCAGCAGAGGAACAATAGATAGTCTTGACACGTGACCCTGGTTGTCGATACTGTGTAAAGGTTGAAACTGCTTCTTAAATCTACGATACTCCATTTAAGCACTGTTTACCCAAAAAGTGTCCATATAGATATGCATCCTGGCTAGAAAAGTGTTTCCTAGTTACCAATGTCTAGAACAGCAATGGTTGCCAACAGCAACACAACACAGTATCAACAAACAAAAGTATCTGGTAGTAGGCTACACACAGTACAAGACTTATCTAGTTACCTCTCATGGCTGCAGGACACATAATAGTTATTTTGATGTAAGCAAAATATTGGGCACGATTAGGCCATGTGCAAAACGGTTCAGCTGCACATGTATGTGTGTGCATGCAAGTATAAATATGCATTAACATGAATAAATTACCACATGTAGATATATATAATTATTATATGCAAATTATTATATATGCATGTACATGTTGTACATATGCAAATGCACTTTTCCTTTGAGTTCAATGCATTTTATAAAATAAGCTTAATTTAATACACATGTGTCTGGCTGTTTTCGACAAAAAATTTTTATCTAACAATGCCAGTAGTTAGCAAAATGAGAAGAACCCAGACTTAGGGAGCTGCTGGACTTACTTGCAGCTACCTCGCAGCCATTGTTTAGAAGTAAGAGTAAGACGAGCAAAAGCAGCTGAAGTATCATTCTGTACAGAACTCATTCCTATGTTAGCCCAGGCAAAAACTACGTTCACCTGTGCTGCCAGAAAAGATGGACTGCCGTATACAAATGAGACGACCTCGGTCTGGCAGGAGGGCAGCAGGTGTGCAGGTCCCCAGGTCAAAGGTCACTTACAGGTAACTAACAGGTAAATAACTAATCAACTCCTACTGTCAAGTATTTTCAATCTATCTAAACAGCTATCTGAAACTACCATGAAAAATGGACTTGAGAAATTCCTTTTAGTGTACAATTTTCTTTAAAGATAACGATAATTCTGAATCTAGTTTTTAACAATTTTCTACAGAGGATGATGCTGACCAATACGTTTATTAAACGCAAACCATAAGCCATGTATGTTTATCAAAACCCATAAAGATCTACAGTTACCCATATAGTCAATAACACCAAACTGAAAACTATTGGCTAGGTCAATATTCAGCAAGCTCATGGGTTAGGCTGGTTAGGCTACTGCACTTAAAGTGGTTTCAGCGTACAAGTCCTTCACTCATAACACTGTGTAGCACCACTAATATTTAAGTTTACGACCGTCTGTGCATTTATGAACTTCAAGAGAAGGGCAATATCAAATAGGCCCATTTATATTTTGCACCTTCTAATAAAAACATGAGGACAGGACTACCAGGATAGGTCCATGTACAATGTACATAATATACTGTTTTAGCTTGAAGACTCAGCAAAAGATACAGAGCTATCCATTGCAGTCTCCAGACACAGCAGCCAATTAACGCTTTAACGACAAGAGAGAGAACTGAAAGCGACCAGTAAACCAGCGCAGCAGCCTCTTTATTAAAGGCTTTCTTTTACTTTCTGTGATTCTGTGTTTTAGAAATCCACCAAAATATTTCACTCAAGTCATTAGTAAAACGATATTCTGGATGCAGGTCATGAGAGATTTTTCATCAATCGTCTCCAAGTCTAAACAACTACATGTTAAGAGTCAGAAGAGGGGGCATCTGGGAAGAAGAACGCGCTGCCAATGACTCAGTAGCTGCTTCTGTCAGGACACGTGCACTCAATGATATACACACAGCGTCTGCAGCAGAAGGCCAAACAAATCAGACCAAGTTTTAATTACTTCTCATCATCGTCTGCTTCTCAATCACCAGCGAAAGACAGAAATAAAAACAGAAAGACGGCAGAAAAGCAGGTGAAAGAAGGAAAAGAAAGAACAGCTGATCTTGACGAGAGCATGGAAAATAACGTACACCTCCTCCTCCTCCATTTCTTCCTTTTCCTTTTCTCCTTCTTGCGGAGCCGAGTCCACTTCCAGGTCCGAGAAACGGACGTTTTTCTGCAAATACCTGTCAGGGTTTTCAACGGCTGGGCGCCAGATGTCAGAGGTATAAATTAGAAGGAGACCATGACGGATATGTTAAGTGGAAGCTATACACGTGAGATGTACTAATCCCAACTACAAACACGTGTATACCATAGGCACCTGGACTGACTCATAAATCTTCCAGGCGGCCACGAGTAACCGAGAATGGGATAAACTGGGCATGGAAAGAAGAAGAAGAGGAGGGTCGCCGCCTCCCATTGATTGGTCGTGGCTCATTAAGCTGCCTTACGAAGACGTATCCATCACTACTACTCGACGGTGGTTGGGTGTGTGTGCCTTGATGCTCCTGTCTGTCCGTCAGTGATTAAGGGCAGTTTGGCAGTGGTTCTCGGCAGGAGGCTCCGACGGGGAAGAAAGATGAAAAGATTACTCAACCGACCGGGTCTGGGAAGACACTTCAGGGAATGGGAGCTACGCCGTCTCACAATTCCCCGCAATCTGGCTTCTTCCCCTCCTTCTTCAGTCTTTTTTTCTTCGCTCCCTCGCAACCCAGCTCCATCAGTCTTCTTCCTACGGACAACTATGTTACTCTGCCTCTTGTTACTAAGGAGCTCAATTGTTGTCTTCATCCATCACTCGAAAGGGGAGGGGGAATGGCCGGAGAGAGGAGGAGGAGGATGACATAAAGAGAGGGAAGACACACGCACAAGAGATAGCGGAAGAAGAAGAAGTCTGAGAAAAGAAAGATGCAGAGGAGAATAAATATATGTCAGGATGCTTCCCTTACAAAATAGCTGAAAAGCTCCCAGACATATTTAGTTCAATCTTAACTCTAAGACCTACAGAAAACAGTCTCTCTTCTTCCACCATTTCTTCACCAGCCTTGAAGCACCGAGTAACAGGATCATTGAATTGTATTTCACTCTGATTATTTTACGGTTGTACTGTAAGTGTAAGGACTTTAGAAATTGGTAAATACAATAACAACAATACAATACAAATTATACAATTCATTAGCACACTTTGAGATGTTAGCTCATACATGATGCAGTATAATTAATATATTCTAAAATAAATAGTTCACTTCTATAACACCATTACTAGCAGCTACATAGACCAACTAATGGTTATGTCAAAAGTAAAGTGTCACTCCACAATCATTCAGTTCTACAGATGACCGGTTGATGTAGCAAAATAAATTGGTCAGTTTCAACTTGCTTACAGTTAACAGAATTGTGATATTTTGAATCATATGATGTTTTATTTTGCTAATTTGTATGTTGTATCGTCTTAATTCGGTATTAAGCACCATTGCCTTATTAAACCAATCACCTATAATGTGAGTTTTCTAACATATTGGATTTCTACTCGATATCGTCAACAGTAGATGACTTTGTGAGTTACTTAATTAAGGGCGCTATACAAATGCTTATATATAAAATACATGACTGCATACAAGTAGAAGAATAAATAATAATATTATAAGTAGGAGACAATGTCGAAGTAGCCTATTCAATTTCATACAAGTAGAGACGTATAGAGGATTACAGAAAGGAAGAGGACTATTTGGAAGTAGAAGTGGAGGACTATAGTAAGAGAAGATAACCCTCAGAAGAATGGGGCAGAGGGCCAAGTGAATTGAAGGGTGTCAAGCACACCAGTGACCCACAAATGGCCAACCTGGTCTGTCCATTGTCTATGCCTCCTCCTCCTCTGCATTAGCACACTGTACAATCGTTCAGGGTCAGTGGGGTCAATGGCTGATTCACAGAGTCCTTGAATTGTAGTTAGCTGAATGGGTTAGAGCTTGAATATCAGTGTCTGCTGAACTCTAACCCAGAAAATTAATAGAGCAGATCACACCTTATTATGGCAAATAAGACAAGGAAAGGGATTTCTAACATAATAATTGTACTGACAATGTAAGTACTTCATCAAACATAATTAACCATTACAATATTATTTATCATCAGGTATAATACTTATCATCAGACACAATGTAATATCAGATACAATGTATTGCATGATAGCACGTGTATGCATGTATGTCTAAACAAATATGTACATGGATAAAATAGATAACATACTTGTTTAAGTACTTTATTTAAAACAACATTAACACATTACAGTACAGTGGTCAGATACAAGGTGTTATCAGATACAAAGTATTGCATGGCATGGTACAAGCAATATAGAAACAGTACAGAGTACTGCAGGCATACTCATTGTGGGATGAACCACTGGTTACTTGAAGCCATTAACTTTGTATCTTTGACCTACAAACCATTAAAGCTTATAAAGGCAAGCCCTTGTAACATATGCCACTGCTACAGTCACTGCTCAGCAGGGATTCAAACAGAACCTCCATGCATACCTCTGGCATCTGCTCACTCATCTCAATTGCCCATCGAGTTCAAACAAGCTAGAAATTCCAATCGAGAACCTGCAACCAAATCCAACTTCATCCCAGCACTCATTTGCACCACAACAACCCCCCCCCCCCCGAAGGTGCATCTTTCCAGCCTTATTACACTGAGCACCAGATGGCTTCTGGCAGACACCTTGCATTCCAAAGTCCACTCGATTTATAAAAGGAGTCCCTCCCAAAATACTCCTGGCAAGCAAGATTCTGCATGCTCGTTCGAACTGATCTAGTAGGTCTACAACCAAGCATTTGATCATGAAACTATGTACTCAGCGATAGCTGAGAAATTAGTCAATTCCGTTGGCATCATCTAACAGTTCTAACTCCATAAATTTTAGTAGGCTATGTCTTTCTATATATAAAGTTTCTGACACCATTTAGTATGTCTTTATAATGTCTCACTTAGTCAGTATTTCCAACCATATTTCACACTATGCTTCAAATACAAACAATCAACTGGAACTAGTAGCCTACTGCTATTTCTGTCCACCTTATACACAATTCTCTTAAATTGCTTTAATTATGGCTGCATGAATTGCATAAATTCGTATCATGAAATCTAAATTGCTATTTGGGATCTATTGGTGCGACTTCTATCAAAGGACCCTAAGTTGTCTACTTCAATTCCTGCTAATAAGCGGCTTCGACATCTCAGTGACCTATAGGTCAATATTCCGGAAGTCATATTTTGTTGGCATAACCATAGATTTGTATATTTTTATTATTATGAGTCTATGGTCGTTGTCATAACAACAGAGAATATTATAGGTGATTTTAAGCGCTGGAATGTTAACTGTTGTCTTAAGAATATTTTCCCGGAATAGGGGATTTAAAATCAATCAATGTAAAAATAAAGAACAGTTAGTTTCTTTGGCTTATGCTGCTTCTAGCCAACATTGCCCAGTCATTTTAAGTAAGGATGAATAAAAATTTGAGGCCAGCCACCAGTACCGAGAACTGCTGCGTCTTGACGACGGCGACGTATCCCTGTTCCATTTTAACTGGAATCTGACTGATTGCTGTCTACTTTACCATAATTATCTGGCAATGGAGGGCGATGGTCGTCTTACGT
>JAQFXW010004970.1:0-10702 GCA_034693945.1 Dendrobaena attemsi
GGCTGTAGTCTGGACCGCCTCTGAGTAGTAGTGGACTTGAAGGGGCGGTATAGAAATGCGTAAATAAATAAATAAATTTTGTATTAATATGGTATGCCAGCAAGCACGAATCGATGGCATTAGGCAACTTTGCGAGATTAATAAGGGCTACCTCGCCATTGTCTTTGCGAAGGCTTGAACGCATACAATCTAAGTCACAGAGCAGTCATTAATTCTTCGGAGAGTTTGTATAGCGCCCTTCAAGGCCTTTGAACAGAGAATCTTCCTACGTCAGCACGGTCAAAGAGTATGCTACAGTTTTATGTTCAGCGTAGAAATGTTCATAGACAACGATTTAACTTCTCGGTTATGTTTGTATACTGATACCTATCTAAATTAAAACGAGTAGGCTACGGCAACTTCATTGAATATCAAATTCAATGTTAGCGTTTCTGTTTCACAATATAGTTGCTTCGACTAACCCACCCACCAGCACAACAGCTCAGCCGGTAAACGAACAGTCATCAACAACAAGTGCCATCGTAGACACAGCAACTGATTTCTTAACGACATCAGCAACCGCAGACTCCGCAACCAGCGCCATCTTAACAGCCGAACCTTCAATGTCAGCGTCCGTAGTATCATCCGCATATAATACGGACAGCATCTCTGCCCAGCAAACGGCTTCAACCAATGCCATCTCATCGGCTGAGTCAGTAGCATCGACCACAAACATCGCGGGCAGCATCGTGTCAACACAACAGACACCTACTGCTGCTGCTGCTGCTGCAAACACCATCTCGACATCCGGGTCTCCCGTCGCAGCGTCAGCATCACCGATCGCAAATACACCAGACATCATCTCTACAGCACAAGCGCCATTGTCAGTCCCATCAACAATTGGCTTGAACGCCGTGTCTCCAGCTGCAGCAACAACAACAACAGCCTCAGGCATCGCCAAAACCGGATCGAGTGGTCAACAGTTTCAAACGACAGTAACAGCAAAAGCGGTAACAACAATGGGAGCAACTACAATAGGAGCAACAACAATAGGGGCAACAACAATGGTAGCAACGACAACAGGAATAACAACAGGAACAACCCCACCTCTAACGGTTGCACCGCCACCAAATGCACCCGCAAGAACCTACAACTGCGATTCAAAAATTGGCAAGTACCAGTTCTATGTGGCGTCACAGAAATTTCCAATACAATCATCAATGTAATTTTTGTGGTCGAAACTTGTTGACAATTATTCTTAAACCACTAACAATAGCTGACGACCAGAGACACTTAGACCTACTAAAGTTAGGTGTGGTGGCGCAGTGAGATAGTCGCCGCCATGCGTCCGAAGGGTCGCGAATTCGATTCAGACCCGAGTCACAGGCAAGAACCTTGAACAAGTCCTTCACTCATAATTGCTCGTGGCGCTTCGGCGTGTAAACTCCAATACACATCTGGACTGTAGTCAGGATCGCCTCTGAGTAGTAGTGGACTTGAGGGGCGGTATAGAAATGTGTGAATAAAAAACAAACATTACTACATGCATCAACAGCAGAGCAAATAACGCCGGTAGATAAGCTGGTCTCCCTGACGTGGCTTTCATGTGGCGCTAAGATTCGAGGACATACGTAACATTACATTACATTACAGCTTGCCATGGAACACTGATGCACATTATCCTATTAATCTATTTGCTACCATGAAGTAATAATATTGATACCACAGAGACATGATTATTTGTTTGTCCTGGTCTGATCGGAAGATGTCACTACCGAAGGCTCAACGATTTCGACAAACATTCGGAAAATAGTTCCAGAGTAGGCTCTTAATATTGTGTCTTCATCGTTCTTTGCAATTAGGATTCTTTTTTATTGCAATGAACACCAATGAACGACGAGTCCCTACAACGATTAATTCTCCAAAATAGTAACTTCAATTCCATATACATTACATTACGGCACATTCTGTAATCGTAACAACGTCTACAAATTATTGTCATTTCTTGACAGCACCAGCGTCGCGGCTCATGATGCAGGAAAACACCGGCAACGGATTGGACCAGACATGGTCGGCCTACAAGTACGGCTTCAACGACGGACAGGGTGGCTACTGGATGGGAAACGAGATCCTCTACAAAATGACAAACAACCATACAACTTGCCGTCTCTGCATCGACATGCAGGATTCGACCAGCTCGTGGTACTATGCCTACTATACCTCATTTGTCGTGGGCAGCGAAAGCGTCGGATACAATTTCACCTCGGGTGGGTTCACCGGGAACGTTGCAAATACATTTGGATTATCAAATAGCATCTGCAAATTCAACGCGAAGGATCAGAACAACCAGCCAGCATGTCCGAACTT
This sequence comes from Dendrobaena attemsi, assembly GCA_034693945.1. NCBI lineage: Eukaryota > Metazoa > Annelida > Clitellata > Crassiclitellata > Lumbricidae > Dendrobaena > Dendrobaena attemsi. The sequence continues at coordinate 2,347 of JAQFXW010004970.1, forward strand.
TGCGTCCTCTCTGAAGGGCGGTTGGTGGTACCCTTGTAGTGCCACTCAGATCGTTCTGAACGGCGTTGGTTCCACCGGGTTCTTCTGGACTAATCCTCCGATGCCGAATCCTTTGTTCCTAAAGGCGAGCTATATGTGGATAGCATGCCCGTGAGGAAATGGATTATTTAGAAACCCTGTACTCAACCAATACAGTTAAGTTTACTGTCTATAGGTATACAGTATTTGTCGCTAAAATTAAGACGATACAAAATTGTTATGCACTACAATTTACCAAGCGTGGTAAAGCTATAAGATGACCTGAGATATTATTATTAGACTATATTATATTAATCAATACCGTATAAATAAAGACCTCGAGCGTACGACTCCGTAGGCGTTGCATGGACAACGAACTTCCTGCACCTGTCTCTGTCCAAGACATCATTGGTTTAAAACACTCTGACAATAACGCAGAATAATTTTTATAGGATGGTATAATTAAATTAAGAGAAGTAATTTAAACTGTCACTCATACCCTGGACAATAGAGAAATACCTGGCTTGGGACGCAGCGGTGGTTAGTAGGGCCTGCAAACCCTCTGCGAGTGCGGCCTCGTACATCTGAGCATCCATGGCTCAGTTGAGTTCGTTTCAGAACAGATGACCAGACCAACCGCAATATACAGAAGTATCAGGGACGAGCCGCGTCTCATCTGTTCCAACCGGTGGCCATCGAGGGACACTTTGGACCTTCTTAAAACAAGATTGCTCAGCCCTGGGCTTTGTTGGTGAACGGTGATGTGGCCCAGCCGTCACATGTCAGTCGTTAGTGGCGAGTGTCCACCTTCCTATTTCAGGGCCTTTCCATCTGTGTCCAACGCTACAAAATTAACCTGGTGGCATTCGAGGGCATCTTTCTTCAAACCCCGAAGACGAAGCCTGATCCTTCAGACAATTTTCCTACTCCTACAAATAATAATAATAATAAATTCTTAGTTAAATCCTTAGAGATCATTTACACCTCGGGTAAGATAATAATAATTATAATCTTGTATATAAAAGCGTCGCAGTGCAACACATAATACACCGAAAGTTACGTTTCTGCTATCATTGTGGAAAGATCCCGTCATTAAATGACGAGGCGGTCATCTAATAATAATAATAATAATCCCGCTTGCATTTGAAACGCTGGGCCCCGTCAACGAGGAAGGCTTAGCTTTCATAACAACCTTAGGAAAGCGCATCAGTGGTGCAACAGGCGACTCTCGTGAAACATAGTTTCTCTTTCAACGCTTGTCAATCACAATTCAGCGTTACAATGCAGTTGCATTCCGTGGTACCTTTCGGTAGTTGGAATGTGCAGAATAGGGCCCATTCCAGTGATTTTAACATTAGGTAGCTTATAAGCCCCCGAGAGATCCTAAATACCTCGGGGCAAATTTTATAATAATAATAATAATAATAATAATATCATAATTTCTTGCTCCTGAGGGATCAGAACTACCTCGGGTAAAAAATAATAACAATAATGGCCTTCAGGGGTATAGCCGTATAGGCCTAGGCTTACCTTTACCGTCTCGGACCTTAACTTATAGGGCGGTTCCAGACTTGCATCTTAGGCGGTGGGCCTAGACAAGACAGTCACTGAGGAATCCTGTATACCTTAGGGCAAGAAATATAATAATAAAAATTTAAAGAAATACAAATTAGTTCTACTGATATTCGGTCTAATTGTCTTGAAAAGGGATAAAGCATCGATCTATGTCAGTGCTAATTGCAGTCTGGTCCATTCCAAGCGAGTCAGTGGAGGAAACCTTTGGGCGATCGATAGGGCTACACTGACACGAGTATTATGGCCTATCTATGCGTAATGCGCACACAGGCATCTTTTAACAGGACAATGGAAAGACATAATTATTAGAAATTCTCAGAACCCAAATATATCCAGAAGCCTTATTGTATTCTAATCTGTCGCTCTGACTTAACTAACCGTAAACTCAGTCATCTGTTATGTCTAGTCAATTTATTCATCTTGCAATGCATTTACCAGGAATAATGGTTCAAATGGTTCAAAACAGTCACGCTCTATTGAAATTTCTAATTGTCGGCGTCGCTCTAGCTATTAATTGTTAAAAATAGTTACGGTATAATTTGAAAGGCACGACTCTGCTCCAGATACCCTCCTGCTCCCAAAAAAAATACACCCGTATTATTTAAAAGAGTGCCGGTGCCCGGTAATGTTGTATCCAATTGACACCGTATAACAACAGAAGCGCATTACCCAACTGACTGTAAGTGATCTTTTGCCCGCTTTGTTTGTTACCATTAAGAATGGTCTGGCTGTTTTGCAAAGAAAAGCTACAAGTTCTACAGATGTTTTCATCGGAATTATGAGCCGTCGACCACTTAAAATGTAGTCGATTGATGCCTAATGCAGTTCTGTTTTGTTCTAACAATCAATTAATGCCAGGATAATACTGTATTTATTCGACCTACAAGAGAGTGCTTCCATGAAAGATTCTAAACTAGCCCATAGTTACAGTAACGTATCACGGCAGAGCGTTGACTACAGACTGACAACTTTAGCTTCCAAACGAAACTAGACTCCACTACCAGAGTCTTTTCGCAAGTATTTAGAAGACGAACACTCTTGTAATTATCTCAAACATCATCAAAAATCAAAAAGATCTAAAATGGCTTTCTTAGTAGCTTTGTATGTTTTAACGTACGGTGTCCTGGTCTCCATAGAGGCTATGGTAGGGAGCGATTTTTCGCTGGTTAAGAGAAAAGGCGACAATGTACCACTGTGCGCTATGGACCAACCGTCTGCAGTTATTACGACAAACAGCGCCATCTGGTGTGGCATAGAGTGCATCGTGTCAACATCGCCATCAACATGCCAAGCTTTCAGCTACTTCGAAACGACCAACAAATGCAACATCTTCTTCTTTGCACCGACAACTTATGCCGTCGAAGATGGCTGCGTCACCTATGGAGTCATCGTAAGTACAATAATATTATTTAATTTGCAATCAAATTCAATCATCCGTGCATTCACTGATCAGATCCAAGTCAAACTGAATTCGAAACATAATTGTAAGAGGATGGACCAGCACACGCGAAGACACAACTAGTCGAGTCTATCTGTTTGACCTAATCTTATACACTACCTCACTTTACCATTCTTACCTTACACAACTGTTACTGATTTGATCTTTCCCTATCTAATTTTGTGCATCTCCTTATCGTAATTTATGTTTATTTTCTTCGCAGTTCTCTATCGTTCTCGATCCGTTTCTATGGACTGCGGGATCAAACATTCCAACTCAAAATCTTTCTTCTGTTTATGCTCTTCTGAAGACTTATTTCTTTCTTCTCTTTGAGCCTGCTAATGCCTAGCACACCGGAGGTGCCTCTGAACATACGAGAGGTGCTTTACAAATGCTTTCATATGGCGTAACGAAGGACGTCACTTATTCTAAAAGGTTATATCGTTTTCTTCTGGTTTTCTTTCAGGGACTTGCAGCAGGAGCGGAAGGTTAGTGTAGACCATACTGCATGTTAGCGGTCATATTGATTAAGTTATTCGTTCTCTAAACGACTTAATTAAATGAATTTTTTTTAGGTAGGTCTATAAAATGTTTAATACCAATAAATTAGCGGAAAAAAATTTCAAGCTGAGATTCTGTTGGTAAGTAAGATACGCATAAATGATCGAGCGAATGAACGCAGAGACAATAAACAAATGAAGATGGTCGAGCAAATGGAGCAAATGGAACTGTTGAGGCAACAAGATAATATTGTAGATCATGTCACAGGTCGATATAATTAGAACATTTGTTTTATTATTGGAATTCTGTGTATTGCTAGTTATCTAACTAGTAGCCTCGAATCAGTAAACTCTAGTGCTAGCCGTGTCTCGGTTAACAAGCGCCGACCCAATGGTTAATTGTATCTGTACATTCTCAATTGTCAATACAACTAACCCGTTAATTGTTACGTTCCAGCAGTAAACCAATAGTTCGGTTTCTATAATGCGACCTATAATAACCTGAATAGTCATTAGCGTATAATTCTTTTGATGGTACACGTTATTCAGTTAACGTGCCTGCCAGTACATCTCAGCCAGTTAACTTGCCGTCATCAACAGCAAGTTCATCGATCTCAGCTTCAGCAGCCGATTCCACCACAGCATCAACTATCGCAACCTGCATCCCTTCAACCTTCGTACTCTGTGTCGCAGAGTCAACATCACCGACGGCACCAAATATCGCGGGCAGCGTCATATCTACACAACCGACAGCTGCTGGTGCTGCTGCTGCAAACACCATCTCGACATCCGGGTCTTCTGTGGCAGCATCATCGACGACGAATTCAGCATACATTGTTTCTACAACGCAAGTATCTGCAGCCTCATCAACAACGGACATGCACGCCGCGTCTCCAGCAGCAGCAACAACAACAGCAGCAACAACAGCAGCAACAACAGCAGCAGCAACAACAGCAGCAGCAACCTCCGTCTTCAGTCCAACTTATTCGACTGATCAATTGTTTCACACTACAGCAACTGCATCTCGTCAATCTTCACTGATTCCACCGATCCCATCTCTACTTTCATCTCTATCTCCAGATCTATATGCAACTTCATCGCCACCTCAAACTCCATCTTCACTTTCGTCACCACCTCAAAGTCCATCTCTATCTTCATCACCACCTTCATCACCTCAAAGTCCATCTCCATCTCCATCATCACCTCAAAGTCCATCTCTATATTCATCTCCACCTTCATCACCACCTCAAAGTCCATTTCTATCTTCATCACCACCTCAAAGTCCATCACCACCTCAAAATCCATCTTTATCTTCATCACCATCTTCATCACCTCAAAGTCCATCTCCATCTCCATCTCCACCTTCATCACCACCTCAAAGTCCATCTCCATCTCCATCACCACCTCAAAGTCCATTTCTATCTTCATCACCACCTCAAAGTCCATCTTTATTTTCATCACCACCTTCATCACCACCTCAAAGTCCATCTCCATCACCTTCATCCCCTCAAAGTCCATCTTTATCTTCATCACCACCTTCATCACCTCAAAGTCCATCTCCGTCTCCATCACCTTCATCCCCTCAAAGTCCATCTCCATCTCCATCACCTTCATCCCCTCAAAGTCCATCTCCATCTCCATCACCACCTCAAAGTCTATCTCTATCTTCATCACCACCTCAAAGTCCATCTCTATCTTCATCACCACCTTCATCACCACCTCAAAGTCCATTTCTATCTTCCATACCACCTCAAACTCCATATCCACCTTCGTCACCACCTCCATCATCATCTCCATATCCGGGAGGTCCAACATGCCAGATGGAAGGCAAGCATCAAGTCAGTTAGACTATACATTTATTTCTAATAAGGATTATAGGCACTCGAAACTAGCCAATAACGAATAACTTCTTGCACAAACTAACTGCAACTTATGATTATGCGGGTAAATTTGTATGCAATGACTTTTTTGCAGCATAATGTTCGCTCGTTTGTTGTATTTACAACATGCTCTGTAATCTGTTGGTAAAATTATAGCACGCAAAAAATACGATAATACCGATATATTGGAGAAAAACACAACACATTAATCATTTCCTCAGCAAATTTGCTTGTGATTTATAGCGCACGAACCCTGTCTAGTAGACCTACTCTCGGACTTTCTGCTAACAGAACACAAATTCTCTAGCAATACAACGCAAGTTTTCTTCTTTAACAGATTCATCATTTCAACTTATGCAGCGGAACACTGGAAGAGGATTGAACCAGACATGGTGGGCCTTCAAGAACGGATTCGATGACGGACAAGGTGGCTACTGGTTGGGGAACGATAATCTCTACAGCATGACAAAGAACTATAGCTCTTGTAAACTCTGCATCGATATGCAGGAAAGAAGCGGATCGTGGGACTGGGTCTGGTACTCTGACTTTGCCGTAGACAGCGCTACCAACGGATACAATTACTCCGCTTCGTTCCTCAATGGCAGCGTTGACGACAACTTAGGTCCGGGGAGCCGTATCACCAAATTCAGTACAAAGGATGTCAACAACCAGTTTCCTCCCTGTTCTAATTATGCGTCGACTCTAAATGGTGGTTGGTGGTACTCTTGCAGTACCACTCCAGCCGTACTGAACGGCGTCGGTAGCACTGGATTCTTCTGGAACGATCATTCGTCGACTAGAATCCTTAATGCGAGCTACATGTGGATAGCATGTGATTATTAAGTATGGTCCAGCAACCGGTCAATCACGATGCGGTTGTTCATGGGATCAGAGATCCCTTCCGGGATATCATGTTGTGACCGCAACTCTTTATTTCTGCTATCGGACAACTGTATTCCTATATGTTATGTTTCGTTGTTGCTAGTTGCAATAAAAAATATTGAATTTTAAAAGTGGTGTAGCTACATATGGGACGCGATAGTGTAGTGGTGAAGGTCGGCGCCTCGCAACCGAAAGGTTGTGGGTTCGAATCCCACCCACCACGTAAGGACCTTTAGCAAGTCCTTCACTCACAATTGCTGAAGCGCTTCGGCGTGTAATAGCTCCGACACACCCTAATAACTCCGACACACCCTCCTCGGGCTGTAGTCGGGACCGCCTCTGAATGGTATTGGAATGTAAGAGGCGGTATAGAAATAAACACACACATACATAAAATCATACATAGGTGTTTTTGAAAATGTATTGTACGCATACGGTATAGGCCTATAATTAGGAAAATACACTTAATTTATAATTCAGACGTCCATTGTCTATCTAATAAATGCGTCCCTGGTGAGTCTGTGTGCCACAGGCACCATGCTGTCTAATCTGTAATTACGATAACGATCCAAACTCAGCTAAATAATTAACCAACATCTTTTAATTGAAACAACGCGTGATGAACTCCTATGACCTGCCATAAATCAAATTACAAGATCTCAGCATGCTCAGTCACATCAGTAGGGGTCTAACACACGACAGCCATCAGCGGTAGTTTGGTTAGCACCGCCGCTTATTTCGCCTCTGGTCATACAATGTGGGAAATAATTCCATTGGTCGATATCTATGGCGCCTCTTCAAGTGTACTACTACTTGGAGGCGCTCCCGACTACAGCGCGGATGCTGAGCCCGAGTTAACACGCTTACGCGACTCATTTGATACACCGCCTGGTGAAAGAACTCTGAGCCTATCGAAGGGATTCGTAGTATATTCTACGTATGCCAGTGTCGTATACATTTATACAAAGCTCCCCATTTATACAAAGCTGCCCATCCCCGCTTTACAGAGCAATTGCGAGTGAAGAACTTGCTCAAGGTCTCCATTAGCATTACGCAGTGGCTTTGAGGTAAATTTGAACCCACGATCTTACGTTCACAAGGCACCGAACATGTACCACTACACCATCACGTGACACGTGAGACAGAGAAGAGTGACCTATAATTATGGTTTAAAGGGAAATTTGTCGTTTCACATTCTTATATAGCTCACTCATGGTTGTAATAAACCCGAGCAAATTTTTCTCACCGACGGAAACGGCCAATGTTGTCATAAGCTGTCGTTAAACTGATGAAACATTCATTGGCCAGATGGCGCAGTAAATAAAGCGCTTAGGAGTGTTAACTCCGACTCAGCATCAGCGTTGCAGTCCGGAGCGCCTCTGAGTAGTAGTGGACTTGAAGAGGCGCTATAGAAACTTTCGACATAATTATATGCATGGTGGATTGGCGGTGCTCGCAGGAATCACAACTGAACTCTAACCGTGTCTATGTTGCTGTCTGTGTCACAGGTAACAAGAAGGTGAAATGGGGTTACTCTCAAGACGTCGTGTGCAACGCACAATGATCATAGTCATCTTTCTGATCAGTAAGTATTTTTTATATTTTTTTCTGTTTATTAACATTTTTCTATACCGCCCCGTCAAGTCCATTTACTACTCAGAGGCGATCCCGATCACAGCTCTGAGGTGTTTCAGAGTCAACACGAGGAAGCGTCTCAAGCAATTGTGAGTGAAGGACTTGCTTAAGGTCCTTACGGAACGGGTGGGATTCAGGGTTATATTCCAGAACAGGCGATATGCAAGTACTCATAGACTGCAAATAGTCAGTCGTTGCTTTATGGGCGTCCGTACTATAGAGGCAAAAGGAGGCGTTCACTTGCCTTGCTAGAAAAATTACAAATTATTGTTTAAAATAACTAATTCTGGCTTTAAACAAATTTTCGAGCAATACGCTGTAATTCCACATAAATGATATATATTATTATTATTTTGTGTCCGAGGTATTTATGATCCCTCAGGCTATAATAAAAAAATTGTCCGGAGACCAAAAATTAGTATTCTGGA
>JAQFXW010004971.1:0-10702 GCA_034693945.1 Dendrobaena attemsi
ACATCTTTTGCAAGAATACCTAAATCTTATGGTGTGTGTTTTAGTTAACTAGTTAAGTCCTTCACTAATTAACTTCTTAGTTTTTTACTGTACTATATATATCATGATTGCCTTCTTTGAAATTATGCTCTGTACCTTATTTTAGGGTGACCCTTGTTAGTGGGGCCTGGGCCCCTTTAGAGTTCTCCCATTGCCTCCATTGTCAGTCTATTGCTAAAAAAATTGTTACTGTAAAATTTTACACTGGAGTCAATAAAACATGTGGTTATGGTTATGGTTAAAGCTTTGTTGTACTTTATCAATGTGTTGTTCTAGTTTTCAAGAATTTATTTCTATTACATTTTGGTGTGACCTAAGCTAAATTACAAAGGAATTAGCAATGCAAGTAGGCCATAGGCTCGTCATTTGCTCCACTTTACATAGACTGCAAAAATGTAACGAGATCTGGCATACCACTTGAAATAAGTTGACGGGAGCTGTGTACTGGTTAAATTTTTACCAGGCGGGTTTAAATATTGGTTTGACCTAACTACTAAATTTTGCCTGTGCAGAATTAATTAATATTTTTTACTCGACTTGGTGTGTGCTACCTACCTGGGTTTAAATGTTGGTCTAGGCTGGCTTAGAATGTATTGTTGTGTAATTTCATATGACATAGTTTAGTTTTTAGTGACCTAACTAGATTTTTCATTTTGATTAGGGTCTAATAGACGAGGAGAAGGAACTTTGTCGACTACGTGATCAGAGGAAGAAGTTCGAGGAGCAGCTCGCCAAACTTCAAGAGAAACAAAACGATACAAGGATACGCCCGGAGGATCTGATCATCCTTCAAGAAAAGGTATTCAATCCACAAGTCACGTTTAATTCTTTGTATTGTTACCAACATTGGACACTTCCTCTTGCCACCTTTAGAAACCCCCCCCCCCTCAAGCTAGCACTAAGAAGCTCCCCAGATTTCACTTGTGATGTTAGATCACAAAGTGGTTTGTTGAACTTCATTCATATTTTTTATTCAGAGAGAATATAATTGTATATGCACCATTGCACCTCTTATAGAAATCTACTCAGAGAACGCGTCTGCACTTTATGTGATATTAAGTGTCATTATGAATAAAAATGCATTGGTTTCTCAAAGCGATAAAGATAATTACTATTATGATAATAATAATGTTCATTTGTTTACATTCAAACAGACACAACATATATATTCGTTATTGAAAAGAAGGATGACACACGCATCACATCATACAAGCGCAAGCAATAAGTTATAAAATGATGCATACAGTTTTCAGATTATTGGTCAATGCAGCATGATTTTGGATGGGTATAATTTGAATGGATGATCACAAGTTATTAAAGGAGTCGAATTAACCATGATGCTCAGAGCATGAGGCTCCCCACTTATAAGTTCCTCTCTGAGAAGTAGAAGAAAGTAGATGTAATCACTAAGGGTGCTTCCTCGCCCCTCCAGTAGAAGAAAACAGGACAACTAAAAAAGAAAAAGAGGTCATCAAGAAATTTCGTCAGTTGCATCCGAATTTTTAGAAGAAAATAGAAGTAATGACCAAAAAGGGTAATCAGAACAATTGCGGAAGGAAAAATGTCAAAAGTAAGGAATTTCTTCCTGGCTAGATTAAACACTGGAGCGTGCATGAGGTCCCCCGAGTACAGTTTTCATGGAGCCCCTGAAAGAGGTTAATCTGGCCCTGCAAGTTATTACAGAAGTCGAATTTAACTGCCTGGCAACTCATTTTATATCTTGCTATCATTGACGCCTAGCGGCAAGCGAGACAAGACTGAGCAGACCTCTCTAAGAGGGCCCTTGTGGAAAGCAAACAAAGATCTTATTCCTTATGTCAGTGTGTTAGCCATTATCCTAGTGAGAATTAGTTCGGTGATAATGGTCATAGCCAATGTTGTTGTTGTTGATGCTGATGATGATGAGTTTGGTGATGATGGTTGTGGTGTTAATTTGTATTGGTGGCGGTGCAAATTATCATGATGGCAATTATCATATGATATTTTTCTGTTTCCGTTTTTGCTAGGTGAAAAGCACGACTTCGATGCACACGCGAGTCGTAAGCATCATCGCCAGCCTTGAGAAGTTGAACGGCGAGCACTGAGTCTCGCTCACTTGAACGGACGCTAAACGATCGTTCTCTTGATGCCTAGAAGGATAATTGGATCTATCAGCTGCCAGAATCTGGCAGATCTGTTGACATCAAAGTCTGAGCATTGTACAAACAGATTGCCTCTGTTCTATCCACATGAATTCTGTTGTGATGTTTACTGATGATGATGCATGCATCATGGCGACTGGATAGTGTTTGGGTGTATTTGGTTGGATTTTCCCTTAATGTCTGCCTGCTGCTTCTTACATATATATACATGGGAAAGAACACATCACTAGGTGACTAAGGTGTCGCATCTATGGGTTTGTCCGTAGATTACTTCTACAAAAAGGAAGGAGGGAAGGGCTATGGAAATGACATGGAAAATGGAGGGGTCTTGCTTAATGCAGATGCCAGCATCTAACCTAAGTGGTTGTCTGTTCTTTAGCAAGAAATTCAGTAGAACTGAAGTCTGCTACGTTTTGGATTCACGTAGTTTCATTCCGTTTGCTTGAGGTGGCAGTATCTGGAGGGAAGGGCTATGGAAATGACGAAGTAATGTCTGTAGACTGTAGAGGGATTGTGGAGGAAGCATTCTGATACAGTGGCTGACAGGCAACAAATTGGTCATGTTCTGTAGATCTGTAGTTGTTTTGTCACAGTTGTTTCTGACATGTAGCAAACTTGACATCAGTGAAAGTAAAGGATTAAAAGATGGAAGAACAATGTCGAATGTGAACATTTTAAATTGGAGTTGATTGTGTTTTTTATGAATCTCTTATTAAATTCTTGTATGGAATTATGATAAAAGTAAATGTGCTCATAGCATTCTTGCAAGTTCAAATGTTTCAATACCCATGACAAGTTAGTTAGGAATCTTAGGATTGAACATAATTTAACACAAATGTTCAATATCTTGCTCAGTTTTATGACCTGAAGAAGTGAATTTACAATCTTGTCCTGTGACTTAACTGAGTTGATGATAATTATAATGCAGACATTGATAATTATTGACAGGGCTCCTTTTGTAGTTGGTAGTGCAATCTGATCCTTATAAATCTATGCACTTTGACCTTGAGTACTATGTAGGCCTAAAGCCAAGTAGATGTTCTGCTTGTAATGTCAATTGTTGCAACCGGATTTTGTTCTTCACATGGTGTCTAATTGATAACCCCTATATTGTGGCAATACTCGTAAATAAAAGGAACTACCCTTTGTCTCAACAACTAGCAACCCCAATAGTGTAAAATAGTGTTCCAATAATAAATTCAATGGCAAAGGCATTTATGACATTTTATTTCTGGTGTCATTGAACTTCTGCTCCTTTCACCAAACCAACCCATCAACCAAAATTAATAAGCTCTAACTCTTAATAGTCTCTTATAGTTTATAGGAAAACATTCATGCCATAGCCAGTCTAGCGCCAACCACAATTTTCTGTTTTACTCTACATGGGACTTCTAATTTATTACTGATAATAGTAAGTTATAATAGTCACAGACTAAACTTTGAACCGTTGCAATTTTGCTCAACGTAATTTAAGTTAATACATCACGTTAAAACAAACGTTTCTTGGGTGGCCTTAGCAAATCAGCAGATAAAATTAGCTGACGCTGAATGAAAAATGTAAAAAAGGTTCAACGCTACAAAAATCGATAAAATCTTAGAGTTGTAGCGCTTCGACCGATAACGTATTTCGTGCAGACAATTTGACGCAAACTAACCGGAAGTAAACTACGGGATACAAATTGCTTTGAAATTGCATTAAATTCAGGATTTAAATGTCTAGTAGGAGGCAATTGACGGTCGTCTGAATGTGGACAAATCGCGAATCATCTGTGAACACGGTGTCAGTTGCCCGCATGCTTCGTTTTATTTATGCCCAATGTAGGCTCCGTATAATAACTTCCGAACTACCTAGAGTCATAGACATGTCTGTCAAGTTAGGCTTCAGATTCACATTCACCAGATTCACATTCAACCAGACTGTCTCAATGGCAACCTTTGAAAATTCCACTCAAATTAAATACTCGTACGCATCCCACGCCAACCGAACTTAACTGTGGTGACCCCCCCCCACATGACTTCTATCCGTACCAGAAGCAAGTCCACAGAAGCGCCATCTATTGAGTAGTTGACCTTACAATTCATTGGCTACAATAGCCATGCATTAAGAGTTTTAAAATATGAAATAAATACTGAAACTTGAGCCTGGCTGTATTTAATGAGCTTTTGTCTCTTATGTTGATATTTTCTGTGTTTTGTAGGCTGCATTTTCCAATTTGTCAGTTGAGAGTTGCATACGATGGATGCAAAGCTGCTCTCTCCTACACTCAGTGTTGTTCTTGTCAAAACCATCAAAGCCCTTTGCGAAATCAACATCAAGTACGACAACAAGCTTGAAATAACCGGGAGTTTACACGTGCGCTCTGACGGCCAGAAAGTCCTGACGTGCCTTCTCGACGAGGAGACGGTGAAGGGCCAGTACGATGCGGCTAGGGTTGCGGAGCTCGCAGCCAGATTAAGCATGGCTGCAGCGTCGTTTCCATTTCCTCATCTCCAGATGTCGGCGAATGTTAATCACTCTCAGCAAGTGGCCGAAGCTCTTTTCTCTTCGATTCAAGGAGACGTTCATATTCTAAGCGCACAGCAACAGATGCCCGTCACGCTTGAACGACCCACGCGTGATGAAAGCGAGATGATCAACAATGCCGTGGCCCAGATGGCTGCTTTCCATCACGCTGGAAAGCTACAGGATGGTGGTGGAGGCGGACAGACGGCAATGATGCAGGATGCTGGAGTTATGGATGCGGTGTTGCGCCAGCAGGAGGAAACACGTCAGGCTGTTGCATCGTTACGCCAGCACGAAGAGGCACGGCAGGCGGTCGCAGCACTGAAGCAAAGTGAGGATATGCGAGCGCGGCCAAATGAGCAGCATCAGCAGCCAACAAACCAGTTGCCAGCAGTGCAGCATCTCAATCGAAAACAGCGTCACAGTGACGCTGCTTCAAAGACAGTGGGCATGGCAAAGACAGGTCCTGCGGTCACGAGCACAAATGTTATTACGGGTTATGTACCAATTGCTGCACCTGACACAGGTCTGGCGCTCTTCACGCCACCGCCCGGGGGCAGCTGTGGACAGAACCACGTCAAGCTGCCCGACATTCAGACGCTTGCACACAGCCTTCCAAAAATACCGGGCGGCAGTCGGATGAAAGCCACGAACATCGTCAACTCAGGCTTGCAGCCAGTGTTGATGCCAATCGTCACAAAAAGTGAAGCGATTCCAGGCTTTCCCTCGCCACCAACCGATCCAGTGACTGCCATCTCTCCCGTGTCTATGCCTTCGCTCGATCCGATGATGAACGTTAGTCTCGAAGTACAGACTGAAACGACGGGACTCGACGGAAGTACTGGGCATCGAAAGAAATTCCAGTGCATGTTCTGCGGCATTTTCCTCTCGACCAAGTGCTACCTAAAGAACCACATCAACGCCATGCACACGCGCGCGCGCGTCTACCCCTGCGAGCTGTGCGAGCGATACTTCTATTCGGCCGGTGCGCTGCGCATTCACAAGCTGCGCAACCACTGGCAAGACTCGAAAAAGCACGTTTGCATTCACTGCGGCGAGACGTTTCTGCTGCCGATAGAGCTTCGCAAGCACATCGTCAAGAAACACGTGAGTGGCGACGAACACCAGTTACTGATGGACACTGTCGAGTTGAAGCTGGAAGATGGTGAAATGTCGATGCCGCAGTTGCATCCGGAAGATGTGAGCATTTCGGGTCGTGGGTCACTGGCTCCGACGCCGACATCTATCTGTTATCAGACGGTGGGCGACGTCAATCACCCGACAACCCCAAATTCCACTCACACACCGTCGAGTCTAGACGGCAGTGGCTGATTGATTGACTGACTGAGTGATTGGAATCTTATTTTGGCTCTGATTGAGTAGATGATCAGGTTTGAAAGTTGTTTCGTAACCGATTGAGTTAGCGATCTTCGAATGTCAGTAGTGCAAATGTGAACAAGCTGGATGGAACAATCGATGTCGAGCATTGAGCGAGTGTTTCCGAGTGTTGGCAGTTGGTGCAGGTTCTGTACAGAAATTGTAGATAGAAACCAGCGTGTCTTGGTCTTTGGAAGCAGTTAAACATAGCAGCCTTTCAGTGAAAGAAGTTACTGTGTTCTTGATGTTAATATAACTGTAACTTAAGGTAATTATGCACTTATTCAGTACCATTTAAGTGGAGCTACTTGGCACCGACGTTCTAATCATTTGTGTAAATATTGTTGTTTGCGGTGAACATGGGTTGTGATTGGTGCAGTGATGTGTTTGCTTCTTCCAAGCAGTCCAGCTTTACGTCTTTTAAGACTGTTGGTGATTGAGTTTTGTTATGATTTAAAGTTATTGATTGATGATTCAACATCATGTCTGCCATCTGGTGCAGTGATTGAAGTTTTGAACCTGCTGGCCAGACATTATGGTGACCACAGGTTTTCGTTTGATTGTATGAAAGAATTTTTTGTTGTCATCAAAATGAATTTTGTGACAATGTCGACTAGGAGGAAAATGGTATCGTATCGTATCTAAACATTTATATAACTCCTCTCATAGGGTCAACCGGTCAGAAGGTGTACTCATGCCATGTTTCAGCTCAGGATGAAATTTACGAATCTACGAGTGCCTCCCTTGAAGCGTTTGACCATTGTCTAACTTAAAGATGAATTGGCCAATTGCATTTGTTGGCTTAGCCTGTTTTGATGCCATCCCAGTTTCTGTTCCAGAATGCCTCACATTTAGTTACAAGATTTGTTGTTGAGCCATGCAATCCTTATAATATATGAAGTCGGTTATTTCTGAATAGTCGCATTACCTTAAAGTACTTTGCCTAAGTTGCTTTGTATTCAGTGTGTTCTAGGTTCTTCTTATCCCAGTAGAGACATGTTTCGTTGAAGCAGGAAAATCAAGATGAAATTCTAAGCTGTTGTTGTTGTGATAGCTGTGAGTGCAGAGGTTGTTTATTTCTTGCTAGGTTGGTAGGAGTTGGATTTGTTTTCAATTGGGCCTTAATTATTTGTATATAATATTTCCATTTTGGCTGTAAAACACGAATATCAGCTATTTCAGCCAATCAGCCGTACTTTATTACCGTACAAGTGTACATGTCTACAAGTTATTGCAGCAGCAGCACGTGCGTTGTGCATTTTAGTTCCTGTTGATCTGTAGTATGGTGTGTGGATAGTGGAAACCCATTTTCTTTTTGCCAGAATAAAACAGCTATTTTTGGTATTATATATGCTCTTTGATTTGCTTATTCACAGTACCATCATTTCCAGAGTATGATGCTTTAAGGAAATTTATCACTGGATTTCGAGTCTATAGTTATTGAGTGCCTGGGGTTGCGAGGTGGTGACCTTCCTGGACAAGTAGGGATAAGCCTTTGAACTAGGTCCACATTAATTTATATTTGACCCTATTGTGTGTAGAAAATGCATTAAAAAAAGCAAGCGTTATGCAGGATGAATCATGTGGATACGATGTTCTTGTAGTCTTATTCAAAATGCACAAATGGGATAAGAGACAGTTCGTTAATCGAAAAGTATTTACAAACACAATATTCTACAGAACTGTACAATTTAATTTAATTACACTTCTATATCACGGCAAGTTATCACTGCACATTTTGTGTATCACTGCACGTTAAAAGAAACCCTGATAATTTCTATCTTCAGTCAGCGAATCTCAAACTACTACATGTATGTCGCTATTCCAATTTATGATTCACCCCCTTGTTTTACCTCAACCTAACCTATGTTGCGCCTTTGTGATTAATCTGAAAATTGTGTGTTTAATTGTTACTTATTCACTTTATTTGAACCACAAAAATGACTTCAATTTAAACATTGCATATGACCTACTTCTGCAAATTGTTATTGGATGGATATGAGGCCACAGGTCAACAAGTGCTGAACTGGAAGTCTGGAACAGAATCTGATGGAACCTGACCTTACTTGCCTATTGATTTCAGTTCCACCTGTGAATAATCTGGTGCCTGTTACATCTTACTGAATCAACTTTTATGAATAGAAAATCAAGGAATTTTAACTTGATAATTAATTAAAATAATTGAGTGATACAATTAGGGGCTGTCCATAAATGATGTCATGCTCCTAGGGGAGGGAGGGGGTCCAGAGATATGTGACGATGTGTGACTTGGGGGAGGGAGGGGTTTGAGAAATGTGACATCACATCAGGCAATTTTATTATTTAAATACAATATAAGGTCATCATATTATATTTATATTTAAAAATTTGCATAGGACTAACGCTCTCAGTAATTCAAAGCACTGTAAAATAAAATCTATCTCGAATCACTAGATTCAGTAGCCTACTACTATAGGCCTACCAATATGGTTTAAAATATGCCAACTTTGATATAGTAGGCCTATATTATACTTCTTCAGGAAGCGTACAGGGACACAGAGATCTATTTAGGCTTATAATAGAACTGGACAACTATGTCAACAATTGTGCCAAAGTTCCACCGACCTGATGTGGCCCATGGCTTAATATAAGCCTTATAGAAGTTCTTGAGGGACATCATGCATTTGGGAAGGGCTGTAACATTTATTCCGTATTTATATGCATGTCGGTTTCTTTGATACAATAAGCCGAATAAGATCAGATCCAAGATTACTGTGACGTTATTTTCTCTGGGGGTGTTTCTCTTTGTGACGAAGGGGAGGGAGGGGTAGAAAATCGGCCAAAATTGTGTGAACGGCCCCTTACTAGTAAAGGAACAAGATACTTTATAGTTGCTATGTGTGTCAAATATTTGGGTACATCCAATTCAAATTTTATAAAGTCAAGCTATTGCCAATCTTTCTACAGCCATTTACAAAGTCAAATTGTTTGCAGACCATGCTAATGTCACTGAAAATTGTTCAAAGTTTTACTGTTTGACCACAATAGCCTGCACCCAATAAAACATATTTAAGTAACTTCAAACAGCCATTGTTGTCAATGTCAAAGGAGGTAGTAAATACTCCCACCTTAAAAATACAAGTAACAGAAATTGTAACAAAATACCAGTATATCGCTATCAACTTGAGTTTCAAATGTGCAAACTTTCCGAGGTAGAGTAGCTCTGTTTCTTCTCCAGCAGAGGTCTACATACGAATCCGGAAAGTGCTGGAAAACCAAACATCGAAACAAGGATTTATAGCTTCCACAAACTTATTCCTGCGACTGAAGAACTAAGAATTAGTCTCGGCGAATTCAACAAACACGATGTACCGGTAACAAAGTCCGATCATTGTTAGAAAGCGAATTCTCATTGTGAACTGTGAAGTCCTGTAACCTTGAATCTAAATGTAATAGCATTTACCTGCTTATAGAACTTTAAATAACTAAGAACAGCTCTGGCAGTTAGTTCTTTAACAGCATTTGAAGGCCTCTGGCAAACAGTTCACATGAAGACCATGAAAATATTAATCTTTGAGATTTTTAATTTTGGGGTACCCAGCCTGCCCATACCTTACGATGGCCCTGCTCAGAGTGAACTAAAAGCAAAATGAATAATAGCTTATTCAATTCTGTTCAGCATTCATCAAGGTAATTCCACTCACATCCGTTGAATACCGGTACTCTACATCTGGCATAGGTGTGTTCAATGCGAAATTTCTCCAGCATACCTTTTCTTTTAAAAACAGCAACCTGAGAGGTGCTGCATAAATACTTATGTGGCATTACATGTCCTGAAGATAATGCAACCAACTCACTTGAGAAAGTCTGGAGCATGAGAAACGACTCGATCAAATTCCGATATAGTCAGTCTTTCATCCTCATCCAAGTCCATTTCTTCAAAGATCTAACATCGTCAATCATCCAACACAATTTCTATGTACATCAACCCCTAATATAACATGATTTAAAACCTAACATAACTTAATGAAATCCTGCAGATAACAATTATTGCAGGCAGTGGTGCAGCAAGCTTTAGTCACATTTTGTTGTGCCCCTGATTTTAGGACATTTATAAACAAGCACTTGCAGTGAAATTTTCTAGATGTGCCTCTGATTGCAGGACATTATAAGCACGAATGATAATGCTACCAAAAGTGACTTGAATATTCACTCTTACCTTACAACACTATTGAAATCTGACAGGGATGCACTGGTGACTGTGGTGTGTATGTATAATTTGCATATAATGATGTTCAATATAACGAACTCTAATTAATTCTGTCAAAGTGTTGCTGCTACAGAAGAACCTTTGGTTGTTGCTTCCAACTGCAAAACTGGGTTTCAAATGGGAAAGGCATCTATAGGTCAAACACTCTACTGACCCGATCAAGAGTTATATAGATTAGTAATATTTTTTACCCGAGGAACAATGATCACCTCAGGATTTCAAAAAGTTATTGGGAGTAAAAGTAATGTCTGGAGGGTAAGGCCTCGTCTTCTTGCAGTGCAGGAAATGTGCATTTATTAATATTATAGAATGATAAATATATTCGTTGATATCTGTGTGAAACTCAGAGTTATAGCAATGTCCCGGAGATGCAGATGTAATTTCCCAGTTGCA
>JAQFXW010004972.1:0-10702 GCA_034693945.1 Dendrobaena attemsi
TTGGCAGCTAACAGAAACTGAAATAAATTTACTGCCCTGGAGTGAGGTTTGATCTCGCGACCTTCAACTCTGACATGACTTGATGCTTGTTAAAAGTGATATTTAACTATAGCATATATGCTATCCAGTTAAACACTGTCTTTGGCTGATTTTATGCCTAATACAATACATACAATCCTTCATCATGCGGCTGATAACTTTTGAATAGCATTGGCTATTTGGGACGAATTTATTCCACCAGCGGGAACTTCAACCATTTCCACTGTTAGTGGAATACAATTTAAATAGGACCTTGAAATATATACTGAATATATATATATATATATATATATATATATTATAATCATGTATGTATTGTTGTGTATGCGCATGTGTGTGTGTGGCGTTATCATCATTTTGCTGAAGGAGTAAGTTGCAACCTATTTGTCTTTACTGATATCTTTTAACAGAGGCAGTGCAGGAATTCCTCGATTTTTATTATTACTACTATCATCAGGGATCGCATAAAACACACCATGTAATGGTTATTGCATGCATTAATTTGTCTATTCTGGGATGTAGGTTAGATTGTGTCATTATGCAGTTTAAAAGGGACTGTATAAAAAAATGGCATATTCATTTGGCACACACACACACACAGATGAATACATCTCAAACATGCATTAATATTTATATAGTGTCTGCTTACTTAAATACATTCATAGATACATGGGCATACAGTATTTGATAACTACTTTACTAAAACATCTGATGCACATTCGTATTCTACTAGACTAACGGAGCTATATCGAGAAGTTTTGGCACATACCAACACTAGATTATTCGCATTGAGGTCCATGGGTCCATCGACCTGGAATGGTATCCCCATCACTGTTCGTCGTCTACCAAACTTAAAACAATTTTGAAAATCTCAATGCACTCTCTTAACGATCAGTTGTCTGTGCAGAGTAGGCTTAGTTATGATTTAGTTAAGATTATGTGTTATGTTCTTTTGTAATTTTAATTATTTGATAAAATTACACTTTATAATGATTAATGAATTATGTGAACCGTCATCATATAGTTAAATGTTTTCTGTATGGGTAGTTCTAGTCAGTGGGTCCTAGGACCTTTCTGAGTTTTCCATTTGTTGTTCAAACATACTATGCATGTGATGAAGTCTACTGATATTGACAACAATAAAAGGAATTGAATTGAATATTAATTGTAGTAATAATGGTTATAATAATAGTAATAATAGTGTTAACATTTATAGTTATTGTTAAACTAATGAAACTTATATTGCGCCCCGTTTTATAACAGCCGAGACTGAGAAGAGGGCAAGGGAAGAGTGTCGTCTATATGTCAGTATGTCGCCATTGCTAATCATTCTTTGGGCCCTGAGTAGCAATGCTCTCAAACACCAGAAACAGACTTTATTTCCTCTGCAGCGATTTTTTGAGTGTTCGATCGACCTTGTCTTATTGGACTGTGGGACAGATTTGTCATGAATGGAGAGAGCACGGTCAAGGAAACGTCCACTGGGAGGGAATGTTGATAGGACATGTGCCTCACGATATCTGATTGTTTCGATCATTCGCTTTTTTTGTGCATAAGGTTATGGGTTCAAATCTCCGATGTATATGGGGACCTTTGAAAGCTGCTCACTTACAGTTGCTAAGCTTAATAATCATATTATTGATGGATGCTTGACATTGTCTATAAATGTCTAAGTTATAATTGTAATATTATTAGTTATGCGATCCATATTATTAGCATAGCATTTACTGAGATGGCTGGGGGGGGACTATAGCTAGCTCAGAACAATTTTCCCTAATTGTTTAAATGCTGAGGGATTTAAAGAACCATCATTATGCATTTAAAATAACAATAATGATACAGTGTGAGATATGAAGTGATTTTTAGTTTCTAGACAGCTTCTTAATAACATAGCAATGTTCAAATCAAATCAATTCCAAAAAGTTTACTCACTGTGCCTAATATTAGTGTTTAGAAGCTTTTATAGTAATTAAATTTAGACGATTAGTATTGGATTAGCCCATAAATAATTCATTCGAGAATTTCTATAGCACCTCTTCAAGAGAAAGTTACTCAGCTATTCAAATAGCGTAAAAGTTGATGGCTTATGTTATAACATAAATTATCACGTCATCACCAATTCATATCAATTCTTTAAAATTATGCAAATTTACATAGTTTATTATTTAATTTGTTTTTAAAATTTTAGTGATTATTTTGTTCTTTTGTATTCTCGAACATACGTTTTTTGAGAGTTTCCATATAATGGTGATGTATTTCTGGCAATTTCAGTTCATCAGAGAAAGAGGATCAATCGATGTCTACTCTGCTGAAGGCGGGATTCAACCGGGTTTGCTTTCTTTTTGTTCTTACTATCAAAGGACTTGGCCTGTAGAGACTAGAAATTAAAACTAGCCTCATACGATACAACTTATGAGTCTGTCTCTTATACGCAACATAACAGAATGCAACAATAGTTGTAGCTCTCTCTGTCTCTCTCTCTCTGTTCTCAGAGCTTTAATGGACCTCCATCTCTGGACACTCCTCTGATATGCCACAGCACTTGTGAATAATGAATATGCTTGTGCTTTGCACATAGCTTTAGAGCTGCCCTTTGGGAGGGGAGGGAAGTGTAGTGGTGAAGGTCGCCGCCTTGCAACAGAAGGGTTGCAGGTTCCCACCCGCCGCGTAAGGACCTTGAGCAAGTTCTTCACTCACAATTGCTCGTTGCGCTTCGGCGTGTAAACTCCGACACACCTCCGGGCTGTAGTCGGGACCGCCTCTGAGTAGTAGGAGACTTGAAGGGGTGGTATAGAAATGTGTGAATAAATAAATGAATAAAAGAAAAAGTTTGGAGTTTACAGTTGGCACCAGTTGCGATTTCTTGTTCTTGGATTGACTCCATCCACTTCAGCAGAAGGATCTTCTGTTTGCACTGAGGAGAGCGAGCGCCTTTAGTTAGCCTTGGCTTTTGTGCTCTTGCATCTCCTTCACAGCTCAGCTGTTGCATCTGGTCCTGGAAGTGCTTGCTCACCAATCATCTGTCTAATCTTCATGGCGAAATAAAACTGCAATGCTCGACATTCTTGCGTGTAATTTTCACGGAAAGCAGATGGTGGAGACCCCACCAAGAAACAGACTTTTTGAGTCTGCGGCGGCGGCTCCGACCCTGCTCTGCTTGCGGATGATCGATGGACCACTTGGAGAAATGAAGATTTACGATTCTGTCGTTAACGATGATGATGATGCAGAGCTGGAAAATGTATTCATGACGTCGTTTCTTGGCTGCGGCAGCCAATGGTTGCATTGCTAAGTGGGGGATAAGGGAAGATGATGCCACATGGCGGTTAGATGAGATCTGGAAAACCACTTGGAGTATTAGGTAGCACACGGTCACAGACGCTGTGTTGCCTGGGCTGGATGGATGCTGGCAAGGGCATCTGTTTGTTCTTTGGAAGCTGGAAAGAATCTGTTTTCTTTCTGCATGTTTAACTGCAAACCACAATTATGTGAAGTGTCAGGTGCACGGAATGACCTTTGATCTGTCTGTCCCTGGCTCCTTCCTGTCGCTGGCCATGCTCAAAGGTAATAAGAATTCAGGAATTCACTTGAGCTATTCCTCAACAAATGAACTCTGTGTATATCATCGGAGTGCGAAATCTCTTTAAAAATGGTCAAATAATCTTTCTTATTGCACTGTGGCTACAGCTTTGATCAGCTTGATTTGAGAGTTTATACAAAAGCGTACCGTCGAATGAGTTTATTTTATGTATTTACTTATTTTATTTATTTATTTATTCATTTCTATATCGCCCCTTCAAGTCCACTACTACTCGGAGGCGGTCCTGACTACAGCCCGAAGGAGTGTTGGAGTTTTCATACCGAAGCGCCACGAGCAACTCTAGGTGAAGGACTTATTACGTGCATTGATATTTTTTCCATGCCAATCCTTTTCTTTCCTGATATTTTCTTTCATCAAGCACTTGATTAAGAAACGGCTGAATTCAGACTGTCAACTATAGCTGGCGTTTGCTGTGAATCTGTACGAGTAAAAACAGCGTTCTAATGGATGCACTGTTTTCAACTTTAATCCGAGGTACAAGCCTTCATAGCCATCTAAACATAATGCCAGCATTACAACGAGTCTTGGTGGTCGTCGAAACATTACGGTCTTTGAATAATTTATCACCTTTTCTGAGTGCGATGACATTGGGTCGATTTGTCTGTTGTGGCGTGATGCTCTTCTCTAAGTGATATTTGTTGCAAGTTTATATCGTGAACCAGGGCAGTTGGAACTGTTTCGCAGTGATGCAAAATCTTTTCATTTGACCAATTAAATGAAGTGACCGCTTGACGATAGCCGTATTCTTGGCTTGATCTAACGAGATGGATGCTGACGTTCCCTTGACTGTCCTTAACGGCGTATAATATGCATCTAATGAAAATAGTCTGCAGCTTAGAGAAGCGGCATTTACATGAGATGCAGGGTGTGCTTTCTTTGCCTAGTCAGGAATTACGATCAAGCTTTGTTTTGTTTGACAGAATATGACGGATAGTATGTCATTTTGTCATCACACATACTTGACGATTGTTGGCAGCGAGCAATAATTATCGTCGTCATTATAGACGGTCTGTCCTTTTGGGAATGGTGCTTTTTCATAACCCTTCCCACAAATCCAAATTAATAATAATAATATTTTTGTTTATTAAAATTCACAATGACACAACGCATTATGATTATAGACATAGTATGTATGAGTTGAATTTAACCTATAGCAGCCACGCAGGGCGCCGCATGCATTCTACATCTCGAGTTACAAATCAGTCTAGCAAATAAAGGATGAGTCTTATTGAGAAGCGTTTTTTCATGACTGGGTGTTGAACTCGGTTTGTCTGCGCTTCACTCCAGCGTGTATCTAATATTCCACTACCCCTTCCTGTCTTCGACTTCTCTCCAGACTGTGTGCAGTGTGAAGTTCAGTGGAGAGAGATTCGTTTACTCTGCAATCTTGGTCAACATGTGCCGTAATCTTAAAGCTGGTATCTTCGCTGATGTGGGGCGGAAATGAGGTCTCGGAACAACGCATCCTACTTTGGCCATGCTGTGAAAATTGCTCAAACGTTCCTCTGAGTGTGGACTCGAAACGTTTGACCAGTTGACTACCATTACTGATCATTATCCAATGTTATACCACATGTTGTAAGTAAGTAAGTAAGTAAGTATATTCTTTATTAACCATCTGCAAACGCACTATGGTACACATTGTGAAAAAAAACATGGAAATAAAATATCAACTTAGTTATAAAATCTGTTTAATGTATGGTGATACTCAGTTTGTAAGCGTCGCATGCCATATGGGGTGTTTCTTCAGTTCAACGACAGCTTTTGACAACAGAGGATGTTGCCATAAGCTAAAAAATTGGTTAGGCATATTTCAGCTCTTGGTCCTGCGATTATGGGGTTTCCAAAATGTACTTTTAAGTAAATCTGGATATGTACTAACAAAGTGCAGCACGGTCAGAAGAATTTCCATGTATGTTCTGATCAATTGCAATGATGACGTTTAGTTATTATTTGCAGCAATTTCTGGAGAATTCAAACGTCGGAGTCTGCATGAACGAACTGCAGTGCATGGAGTTTGGTGAAGTGCGAGCCCAAATGAAGCTCAGAGCTACGCAGGCGCTCATCATTGCGGTAGAACATGCTACTGATGCGGTTGAGATTACCAATGAAAACCACGAGATACAGGTATTCTTAGAAACTAAAGTCACAACATTTACTTGACAGCGGTGTCACTAGTCAGGGAATTAGTGTAAGAAACAATTGCAGCAAGTACTTAGATAATCCTAATTTCACATCGATTTATAAAAAATCAGGCCAATCATTGTTGTTGCTAGAATAGGCTGATTTGATCAAATTAATTAAATGGACATGTCCTGAGATGAACAATTTCTTTAAGTCAACTCTTAATTGTGATTTTAGGTAAAACATGCAGTGATAATTCTCAAGTCATCAGTGAATAGTTGCAGCTTTTACAAACTTGGTATGCAATATTCATGCCAAATTTTAGGGTGATTCTTCCATTTTCTAGACAGGTTTTAAACCAAGAAAATACAAAAAAGCCTAAGTCCAGAGAAATGATTTTTTTTATGAAGATCTGCATCATAGATAGTCAGAGTGTTGCATATATTTAAGAAAGTTTGTGTCCTTATTGTTGATAGATAAGACTTAGTCATGCTATTTTGTATTTTAGAATGGTCACTATAAGTCAGAAGATTGCGCAGAATTGAAATTTAGTTTGAATATATTTACAGTATGTGAATTCGATGTTTGAGAAGATGTTCGGCTACTCAGGAGACGAAGTGATCGGCAAAAATTTCCACGATATTTCTAGAACAGACAAAACGAAGAGCGACATAACTGATGCTATTAACGACCAGCTTCGAAATGGAAAGGTTCGATCATTCATTCGTTCACTTGAGAATTTATGTTGTGCCTCTTCAAGGGGACAACT
The DNA here is from genome assembly GCA_034693945.1 of Dendrobaena attemsi. Classification (NCBI taxonomy): domain Eukaryota; kingdom Metazoa; phylum Annelida; class Clitellata; order Crassiclitellata; family Lumbricidae; genus Dendrobaena; species Dendrobaena attemsi. The sequence goes on from JAQFXW010004972.1 coordinate 6,534, forward strand.
ACTCAGAGGTGCTCCAGACTCTAGCAGGGTCAAAGAGAACAGTTATTACAAGTCACAAAAATGGAGCAAGCAATGGAGCAGGAAATAACTGAGTAAAAAAGTTACGCAAAAACTTTTCTTTACATTAGAGATTTGATTTGTTTGCAGCCATGGCATGGCACGTATCATATCCGAAGGAAAAATGGCGAGAATCTACCACAGAAGTGTCGCGTTTATCCTGTCGTAGGCCTCGCCGGGTGAGTTACAGAAATCAAATGAAATTATAAATACTATAGATTATAATTAGGTGCATAAGTGCACAGTATCAAAATGATGATGTCCTTTTAGTAAAATATGAAATATGCTCGTATTATTATGTGCATTATGTATTTGTTTATTTATATATCAAGATGGTTAGATGTGTGTTTTGATTCTTTGTGATTGAATTGTCTTTTGAAAGACATTTCTGATTTTCACCCTCTGTTGTACATCGGTTAAGATTTAGGTTCTGTGTTAAAGCTGTTTGAGCGGAGTATACTTTACGGTTGGTGCTTACTAAAAGATTATTGGATTTGAGCATTTTGGAGTTGTTCGTGAGCTTTGCATAAACAGCATTACTAGACCGAAACTGGTGCGGAGTTTTGGATCAGCATCTGTCACACATTTGAATCAAGCGGTTTCTGGTGGCCCAATATAGATTGCGCTACTTTTAGATCGTTGTCTTGGATTTTGCTGCTTTTAACGTTGTGCATTTAGCATTTCCTGTTGGTTTCAGCTCTGGGTTCCTTTCAATGGTCCATTCAAGTCTCTTGTGGCATTGCATGAATACAAACCATTCGCAAACGTTCTCTATTTTTGACTATATCATTAACACAAAAGTAAATGCTTCCAGCTGCTGTTTCATTGGGAGGTTTTGAATGAACCGATTGACCCAGACATAAACATCCAATGGGTTGCTAAGGCTAATATATAATATATATATATATTCATCTTTATATATTCATCTTTGTGTGTGTACATATTATTGTATGTGTGTTTGCGAGACAGTGTTGAGAATCTGCATGTTGATGTTTTGTGACTTATTTACCTTTATTTATGTTGGTAGAGATGCACGTGAAATCAGATGCTCTGCTTTGACGATAAGCACAAACTAAAATTGACTGAGAAGCCAATGCAGCTGTTTGTGATAGAGTTGAATTTTGGTCTACATGGTCTGACCTGTATGACCTCAATTCTTTCTGCTTAATTATAAAGTGATCCCTCTTGTTAATCATGATTTTATAAAAAAAATAATGATTGTCTTTGGACATTCTTGCTAAAAAATTCGTAATTTTACCCTTATCAATGCGATTATCTTTTCTGTTTAATCTCGAACCATTCTGCTAAGATTATGGTTGTTCGGGTTATTTTCTACTTTCCGAAAATATAATTCTATATGTCTGTGATGTTGTCCTTCCCATACGTCTACCACGGTTTGACGTTCAATGCTGCCTCTTTTTATGTGGCACGGATCTTGTGTAAGGTTTTCAATATCAGATTTATTACTACGATTCTTGGTAGTCATTGGTGCTACTAGTCTCTGCACTCAACCGCATGCAGATACACATGATACGATGCACTGTGCAGCTTTATTGCCTGATGGCATTTCTGCTTTTCCAGGGAAGATTAGTATGCAAGCCAACGGTTGTTGTTGTTTAACGACGTCTTTGTACCTGCGACGAAAGACGTCCATGAGTTCGTAGCACTAAAGGGGACCATTTCATTGCCGTGGTCTGGTTTCGTGGTCCGGTTTCTCCAGGTCGGTCGGGAGAGGACCTTTGAAGAGGTGCTATATAAACTCTGCACTCATAATTGCAAGTGCCCTCACATGAGCATTCAAACAGAGGATTGTTGTGATGGAAACTGACAGAAGGATATGTTGACCTTTGCAAACAGGTCAAGTGGAAGAATAGAAGATGATAATTGATTTTCTTATGAGAAGCTGAATAGCTAAATTCAAATGCCTTATGTTACAAGTAGAGGTCAACACACTTCCCTATACACATAATGCGCACTGCGCAGCTTAACTGCCTGAGACAATGGCTTGTAAATATAACTGTAACTTGTTGCTGGGATGGCAATGTGTAATTGCCGAATTTTGACTCCATTTCAACAGGAACTCCTTTCGGGTGTTCCAGACTTGACAACGTGGAACGACGCCCGATTTATTTATAGAGTTAGACACGAAATTCATTCAAGTGTTTTTAGCCTTTTATTTGTCTTGTGCCTATCGGAACACAAAATGAGAAATGGCCAGATCCAACTCGGTAGTATAGGTAGATTTCGTGTTTAAGTGCTTGTTCTGAATTCCAGGGTGCTGAACACTTGGTGGAAGTTAAAACTCAAACTAAAAAGTTAAATACGAAGGCAAGATGTGGAATGAGTTCTCACAGCAAAAACGAGTGGATAGTTGCTAAAGACTAAAGAGATTATGAAATTGGCAATTATCATGTGTCCACTATCCAAACAATGCCGCTAGGGAACAGGCTAGATGTTAAATGAAGACTAGTGGCTTGAAAAGACTGGACGAAAGCCAGTTGACTGAATTTCACACAATGCTTGACTTGATGTATACATGCGAGGGAAAGAAGAACTGGCAGAACAAGAATGAACTCTACAAACATCAATGAGGACAGCATAACTTAGGCTGTCAGCCCTCTTTTTGGCACCGTGGGCCACTGAAGAAATTATTATTGAAGCCGCTGACTGCATCATTATCGGCTCAATGGTAGCGACATGCCTTTTACAGCTTTAAACAATGTGGTGCATTGGTGGCCTTTGTGTTCACACTGTCAAATGAAATGATTAGCCAAGTTACGAATGAATTAGCCATTCAAGAAGGTCGAAGACTTTCTTATACTGCGTTTTACAAGAACTGCAAAAATGTCTGGAGTCTGGCTGGCAATGGGTCACATGTTGGACATCACAAGCACAGACTTACATGTAGGCTAACATCCTAACACTCAGACTTGCGATGGACCTGACATAATGAGAACGGATAAGATCATTTATTTTATTCAGATGACTGGTGTTATTAACTGATGATGGTGAGATGAGGATTTGACGAGTCAGTCACAATGATCATCTTAAAAGAAAGATAATTATATTAGATACAACTGTTGCCGATATCACTGTATCTGATATCGTCCTTCTGTCAAGGCTTTGAAAGTGACGCTGCAACCATATGACACGGGTGCATTTATGCTGCTGAGCATACAATGTGCCTGAAGGACTTGCTCATTATCTGTACAGGGTAACCGCTTTCAGATTGCTTGAACAGACACTCTGCGTTAGTAGCCGATGAACACTGTGGTCAGTCGACTACTGTGCCCCTCACACCGATGGTGAACAATGTTGATGGTTAACAATGCTGCGGCCCACAACGTAAAGTCTGGAAACGGCAGAGAATTTGGATTATTAAACAGACACTGTGGCCTGCATTCAGACATCAATACAACATTTTTTCATAGTGAGGCAGAAGTGTCTGACTGATCGTGATATAATTATTCTGCGTTTCAACATAAGAAAGATATCTGCCTGCAAGAGTTCTAACGACAGAAAAAGTAATGTTTGCTCTTTGCAGACATTGCTCTTGAGCGTATGACAAAATGAGATTAAGCTACCTGATACTTTTTAAAAGCCGTATAATATTACTTTATTGGATGCTATTGGCTTTGTTATTGCGCCTGTGAATCTGCACGCAGATGATCTTCTGCGTTCTGGTGATGACAGGTTGTCACCCTTTGGAGAAGCATTTGATGGACCGGATGTCGTGATATTGCTTGTTCGTTTATGAGACTCTTTGATCTTTCCCCTGCAGCGATCGATGCAATCCACGCTTTGAATCCATCTTGTTTAGCCCAAGGAATTGAATAATATGAGGTTCTAGCACAAAATCTTTTCTGTTGGTGTTACAAGAAGAATAATATAAAGGACCTTGAAAACTCGTTCACTTTCTCTATTACAGCTGATTAATATGCATAGCTTGAATGAGCATTTGTATGGTGCAACTTCAGGGAAGTGCTTGCCAATACATAAGATGGCACCAAGACACAAAAACTCAAGACTGTATAGATCAGCGGTTCTCAACCTATGGGTCGCGACCCCAACTGGGGTCGCCTTACAGTTTCCCAGGGGTCGCCTGAGGCCCT
>JAQFXW010004973.1:0-10702 GCA_034693945.1 Dendrobaena attemsi
TGTTAGCGCAGACAGACAAACATCGCATCATCGCATCACCGATCGAAAGATCCGGAAATATTGTTTAGAATATATATTGCAAATAGCATAAGATTCATATTATCTAGTTGCGCGATATTAATTATTTTCTAAGAGCCCTAAATCTGTTTCGAGATGGAAAGTCTCAATTTCACAGTCTTTGTTGTGACATTGACAAATGCCGAATACGAGTTCAAAATTATGAAGGACTGTGAAAATTGCAACAGAGACAAATATTTGTTTATGTTAAACCTTAGTTTATCAGTTTGCAATGTCTACTTGTTTATTCTAATTCTTGACAAATAGGTTAGATAAGTTATTCCTGCCAAACAATGGATGTAAAAGATTTCCTCCAGTTTCATTAACATCCTTTCTACAGAAAATAAGTATAAAAAATTGTGATTTTCTGCTTTTCATATCAAAGTTCAAAACTAAATCTTAAAATTTACATTAAAAATTTATAAACATACAATTATACATGGTGGGCCAAAAAAAGTGAGAACCCTATGGTGTTTTCTAAATATTTCGGTCAAAAGTAAGAATTTTTAGTTACAAGTTTATAGACTTAAAGGCAATTCATATTTACGTAAAACTCCCAGATTTTGCCAAAATATTTCACACAGAATAAAAGTTGTTCAACTTTTAGTCACGACACCTACTGTTTCTTGGTGCTTCAATAACGTTTAACAGTTTTTTGCTACTATTTCCGGCGGAAGTAGACATCATATGATGAAATTCTACAGGCTTAAAGGTGACTCATATTTACATATAGCCACCAAATTTTATCCACATATTTCAAAGACAACAAAAGTTGCAGTACTTTTATTGAGTCCACCTACTGTACTCTGAGGATTCATAAAAGTGTAACGCAACAGAAGTTACAAAGAAAGTGCTGCAGCTCTTGCTGTGTTTGAAATATTTGGATAAAATTTAGGTTGCTATACGTAAATATGAATTACCTTTTAACCCGTAGAATTTCATTATATAGGATTTTCTATATTTGCAGAAATTATTAGCAAGAAACTGTTAAACGTTATTGAAGCACCAAAACAGCGGGTGACGTCACTAAAAGTTGAATAACTTTTGTTCTGTGTTAAATATTTTGATGAATTTTTTTTTTATGTGAATATGAATTGTAATTAAAAACTCTTACTTTTGACCGAAATATAAAAAAATACCGTGGGGTTCTCACCTTTTTTGGCCCACCCTATATATAACAATATATGTAAATATATTAAAGAAAATATATGTCACTATGGCATGGTTGGCAACGTTCTGGATATATACGAGTAAAGACAGCCTACACAGGCTGACCGTCCAGGCATCCCAGTGGCCCTAATTAAGGACAGATAGGGCCTAGTGTCAGACACTGACACAGACGGACGTTGGGTAGACCCCCTTATAACATTAATTAAGGTGTGATCTACTAATACAGTTCCTTGGACCCGGTTGTAAGGAGCTAATTCTTGCCACCAGTATGCTCAGCTGCAGACGCACACAGATCGTAACCTTCCGCTAAGAATTCAATGGCCTTCTTTACTTTGGCTCATACGAATTTGCTATGAAAACTAGTGCGCAAAATTAAACATCTCTGCGCAAAATGGAAAAATGAAGTGCGCAATTGCTCATTGCACAGCTTAGAGGGAACGTTGATGGCTGGCAATGCGGAAGCGAAGTTTCTCTAATGTTCCCAGCACAGATCTGTCAAAAGTTTTGTCTGGACAATTTAGGGTCCTAGCTGCGTTGCGTTGAATGTTCATTATTTGACAGCTCAAATAACCTTGCACCTAAAAAGTACACTTTCATTTATTAAGATTCAAACCCTCACACCGCATTATGATCACAGATGTAGTATGATACCTGTAGGTTATTACAGGAATTTGACCTTTGGCAGCCACACAGGTCTGTACATTCTACATCTCAATTTACAACGCAGTCTAGTGAATGTAGGATTAGCTGTCCTGAGGGCGTCTTTTCCAGACTCGGGAGTTGAACTTGAGTTACCTGTGCACTGTGCTGGCTGCGCTTCGCGCCAACGTGTATCCAATGCTCCACCGTCCCTCTGAGGAGGGGCGGTGGAACATTTTTATATCTAAAAAGGAATTTTTTTCATATTTTAAACTTGATGCCATTATTAAAAAGCCCCTTACATCTTTAACAGTATATACAGAAAGTGCTTCTGAGTAGATTTCCTTGGAAGGATGTTACAATATAAATATGTGTTACTATAATAAACAGGCGTTAATAGTAATAGTAAATCTCCGTAAGTCCGTATGATGGATAACTGAAGGAAGATTTCGTGTCATTTACAGGAACTCATCTACATATGGAATGGTTTTGTAATTCTGTCGAAATCACCGGAGTTATTGGATCCAGTTCTGATCAAAATCGAAGAAACTCTTCAGCAGATGAGCTCTGAAAAAGGTGATTATAGCAACTGAGTGACATTCTCAAAGCATCATCCAAATAGTTCAACAGAATTTGCAACTTCTGTTCAACATAACTGCTTGTGTTTATGCAAGATGCAGATTAGTATTATCACGTGTACTTATATTGCAATAATTTGCTATTTTGACCTCATAAGCACCTATATTATAATTGGCTGCATCTGTCTGGTTGGGCCTGGCTTCTGCTGCAGACCGGAGACACTGATTATTACAAACAGCCACATACAACACGACTCAAAGAGTGTAGCTGAAATGGTGACCGAACTCTACTGGCAGTGAACTGGAATGCCACCGATGTTCTGAGAAGTCTCTTTTCTGATAAGATCAAACGAAGCTATAGTTTTGCGACCAACCACGTCCATATGCGTAGGTTGAGCGCCTCTGAGTACCTATATAAATGCTCAGAATGAATATGTGACCCAAGCGATCAAAATTAATGTAGTTTGATGTTTAATAACTGATTGATGTATGGATTTATCTTAATCACAAATTCTGATGAAATTAGTTGTGTCTGAATCTTTCTAGCAAAGTACATTCATTATGGTGACGACTACTGCTTAGCGTTGCTCATCAAAGGCGTCTGCCTAACACATAAAGATGAAAGAGTATCGGCCGAAGAATGCTTCCAATACATTATTCAACAGTCAGTTCTTATTTCTAATCAATCGTAATTATTTTATGCCATTGCATTGGGAAGGCTATGGCCCTTCTCCACAAGATTCTTTATGCTACTTCTGTTCTCAACATGTGGTGCATCTCTTCCAACCGCCTTTCTTTGAACTGCTCCAAGACCCAGTTCATCTGACTTTGGTTGCCTAGTACAGCTTGCCGTACTTGATATTTCTCCCTTACACCAGCTCTTTTCGAACATTTTCTTTTCTTGCACTGTTAAGGATCTGAGGGATGTTGCAGATCAAGAGCTCTCTCCTCAAGTAAATGTTGTCTCATTGGAGGCATTCTTAAATTTGTCTCCTCCTCTTCTATGCATGCTTTGCACAGTCTTCCTGTCCAACAACTTCAAGATCCTCCTCCTCTCTGTTATTTGCGAAAGTGTATTGCTGGCTCCTTGCTACCTCATCGATCTCTGCATCGCTACCTGGTCGCAGCCCCTTGCATTAAAAGAGCGTCTCTGTCTCTTCCCCCTCTTTGCTTTTGACCGGCATCTGAAGACCATGCTCTTTGTTCGTGCTTCCAGCTGACTGGGGAGCTAGGAGCGCCACCTCTGTTGAGGTTTCTCGAAAAGGCACTTTACAAATTGAAACTTACAATTTCCATTCGCAAGTACTGTCTGTGTGCATATTATAATTGACTGCATCTGCTGTCTCTGGTGAGGCTTCTGCTGCAGAACAGAACAGCGGCCATGAAGGCATCTATGCGGCAATGTATTATGTGCATATTTATGCATTAATTCACTCACTCATATTGAACCCCTTTATATAGCACCCGTTCAAGAACCTGGAGAAGATGCAGAGAGTGCTCTAGAGGGAGGCCATTACGGGTTGAGGGACCCTCACCACCGAAAAGTGCCATTTCTGACTGGTTAAGGTACAGAGGGTATAAGGACTTGGTCCCTTGGTTATGGACTTCTACTGCGAAGTATCACTTACGTTACGTTTATTACCAAAAGACTCTTCTAGTTCTTTTTATGCTTCTCTTAAGACTGCTGGTTTTGGAGTGCCTCTGAGTAGTTTTATTGAAGGGGCTCTATACAAATTTGTGAATAAGTAAATACATACACACATAGTCACTTGTGCATATATAAATACGATCTGCACAGCATTTCTGAGAGTGTTTGGATTGAGTAAGATTGATGTCAGTTCTGCTGTTTCAGTGACAAAGAAATCGAGGTGGACAAATACTTGATTCCATCTGCTCTCTATGAACTCGCTCTGCTGCGCATCAAGCTCAACAGATTAGATCTTGCAAAGGAAGCCCTTGATACGGCAAGGTCAGTGAATAATGATTATCTGCCACTCAATTTCATACCAAACTGGTTTTGTTTTTATGTCGATGATGATGATGGTGGTGATGATGATGACGATGATGATGATATTCGTTTATTGCATTCAGCTTTAAAATTGTAAGTCTTGGAGCTTTTTGTTGGACATGTACGATTTGGCAATGTCAAAGTTACTTGGAACAACATTTATAATGATTTAGAATCTTATGTTATTTGCCAATCTGCTCTGCTCTTTATAATGATTTGGGGGCTATATGGACGATGACGTTTTAAAAGTTTTTGATGCTCATAATAATTAGTCTAGTTTCACTGCATAATTGTATAAATCCAAAAATTACCAGTTTTTGACGCTTCATAATGTGTCCTAACTCACCCACTCCAGCGTTTACGTATCTATTGCTTCGATTTGCCCGGATATGCGGGAGCAAAGGCCTCTATGTATTCACTAGATCTCGGTAAAGATCTACATAACATTATGATGAAATTGACTTTTTCTGATGGTCGTCTAAAACTTATTTCTTTCAATTTTTACAATTAAAAACAGATTAAATTTCAATTTTTTAAATAATGGCCAATAAAATGTTTGGCTGCAACAATAATCTGCGCCTATTTGACTGTTTTAAAATGTGCTGATTCAAGCATGGATATGTTCGCTGCACAGTAATTTAAGACTACAATAATTAACATTGCAATAATGTTATTAATGCAGAATATTAAATTTATTTATTTATTTACGCATTTCTATACTGCCCATTCAAGTCCACTACTACTCAGAGCCGGTCCCGACTACAGCCCGAGGAAGTGTCAAAGTTTTCATGCTGAAGCACCACGAGCAACTGTAGGTGAAGGACTTGCTCAAGGTTCCTACGTGGTGGCTTGGGTCTGAATCGAACCCGCGACCCTTCGGACGCAAGCATCGACTATCCCATTGCTCCACACATGCCCTTTGTGCTAGCCCGAGATGTTAAATCTCTGTGTGTCGGCAGACATAGGATTCATACTCGGTATCGTGCAAACACATGCCCGACATGCTCCCTATGTAGCTAATTTATATGTTAATTTACTTTCAAAACATGCATATGCATTATATATAAACAATTTTAATATAATCAAGTTCGTCACTCTGAGCTTTGGCCAAGGTTTGGCCAAAGAAAGTTTAAGCCGGTGGTGTTAATTAGCCCTAGAGTTTCAAATGCCAGTGGTATGAAAAAGTGTGTGTTTAGGAGGGCACAGTGAATATTAAATAATTAATAAAATATTAAATTCATGTTCAAAATAAAGCTGTTTCCCTGCATATAAACAATTTTAATATCATCAAGTTCGTCACTCAGTTCATTCAGGGACCTCACGATGAATACATGTCCCTTGGTTCAAGTTCCGTTAGAGAACTTCAAAAGGTTCAGCCGCTGCACCCGTTGTCAGAGGGAGGCTGGTCACTAACGCAGGATGCAAGTTTCCTTATTGTCACCTGTAATCAGTGCTGAGCTTTGGCTAAGGTCTTATAGAAAGTTTAAGCATGTCATACCTATCAAAATATCAATACTACACATGTTCTCACTGAAAGAACAACAGTTAATTTTGAGATAAATCCAGAAAAGTAAATTGTTTCCTCCCAAGTAGATATATTATCATATTCCTTTTGCTTTTAGCCAACGTATGCAACAAATTCTTTTTATAGGAAAAGAATTTTATCTATTTTATCTTCTTTTTTTATTGCCCCGAGGTATTAAGGATCCCTCGGGGACTTATCTAGCGCCTAAGTTAAAAGTCTGGAACGGCCCTATTCGTTCAGGTCAGAGATGGTAAAGGTACACCGAAACGCCACCGCATTGAAAGGTTGGATGGTCAGTGCAAGCGCTTCTGGGTAGATATCTTGAAGGAGCGCTATATAAATTTTAGCTGATTGATTGATTGAAGAAGTCGTTGGAACAAAAAGGCTGGTTCACCAATATTCTTACTTATTTTACTATGGGGCTTGCAGACGTACCCGATCCACCCTACAACGTCACCATCGTACACTGTCGTAACAACTCAACGACCCTCGTCTGGTGTCCAGGCAACGAGAACAACGCCGACGTCACCAACTATCTCGTCTACGTTAGCGCCTCCTACAACGTCACCGCCACGTCGCATTGGCGTCGCGTCGACGGGTCGCTCCACCTGGCGTCCGTTACCGATCGATCTCCGACGGCAACGCTGTTCGGTCTTCTGCCGTGGCAGAACTACACGTTCTACGTCGAAGCGCAGAATCGTCTCGGTCGGAGCGGAAGGAGCGATCGGACGCTGGTTCCCTGCTCTGTACCGTCGCAGAGGCCGACGGCGAATCCGAGAGACGTCTGCACGGAAGACAGAGGGCCGGAATATTTCGTCATCACGTGGAAGGTGAGACTACAATTTCATTCGTTCGAAGATTTATTTAGCGCCTTTCTTAGTGGATTGCTGCAACTCAAAAACGATCCCTCGGAGCAAGAGTTTTACACGACGAAGCACCTCTTTTAGGCCCTGCTACGCCGCCTAGCGACAGAAGGTTGAGTTTGCCCATGGGAGACCACAGGATCTCAAAGTCCACGTACCAGTGTATCCATTCTACCCACTCCCTCCTCCACAGAGCAAATGCAAGTGAAGAAATTGCTCAATGTCTAAAACAAGTTACATTCGACTTAATGACAGGCTAAACTAAACTTGCGTCTTTAGCTAAACATGATCTTACATTGTACTACAACATGTCTTGTATTCATAGTCTACTGCGTACGTTTTGGCTTGACATAGTTTAACTGTTAAAGAGCAAATAATATAACTAATGAAACACTGAGTTTTTGCCAGTATTTATATTATAACTACATTGCAATGTAGGTAATGCGGCATTAGATTAGTAATTCATGATAATATGGTGCTGTAAATTCCTGTAATTTGTTTTGTCGTATGTCGCAGTTGTTTTGGAAATGTATGATTTTTCTGCATCTCAGTAAATGGTGCTGACTTGCACTGAAAGACTTTTTATCACCACACAACACTCCAACTATCCTCCAAGTAACACAACAACTGATTTTTTACCTTGAGATATTGACTTCAACGATTCAGCATTTCTCCGCTGTCTTTCAAACTTCTTTGCATCTGCAATCTGCATCTGTTGTCCATCATCTAACTCTTTCTCTTCAAACAAATCTCCAATAACAACATCATCTTCATTTTCATCTTCTGATTCATTTTGAATTCCATTCTCACATGCAACCAACTCTTGTTCATTATCCTCATTTGTTTGGCCAAAGATGCGTCGGGACATTTTGAAATATTGCAAATCTTGTGAAAAATGTAAAATGAAAGCAAGAAGTTTGGTGTTAGACAAGGTTCCAATAACACCTATACCAAGAGAGAAGATACAAAATGTAGCTTTTCGGAGAATGACGATGAACTGTATCGGTCCAATTGACTGCAGGTCATAAGTATTGCTTGTGCATTGTTAACTCATGTTCAAGATGGCCTACTCTGTTTCTGTCGAAGTCTTTGACAGTCGCAGTTTGGTCTTGCAGAAGGACGGTCGAGTTGCTGCTGACGCGGGCATTTTGTTGTTTGTCAAGTGTGATTATTTGATTGTTGCTGATACTTTCGAATATAAGAAGAAAAGAATCAGTTGTTGTGTTACTTGGACGATAGTTGGAGTGTTGTGTGGTGATACTTTTACTGTTTGCATTGTTATGACTGATCGATTCATCAGGTGATGTCTGAGGAGCTTCATAACGGCGACGGGTTTCACTACGTCGTTTCCTACAGAAATCTACGGATTCCAAACGAGGCAGAGGTCACGGTCAAGGTCACGGACTGGCGTCAGGGTGAACTGGTCGTCGCCAACGTGACTGGATTTCGCGAGTATGAGCTCTACGTTCAGGCTTCGAACCGCGAAGGCAGAGGTCCAGAAGTTCGAAAGAAGAGGGGGTACTCCGGAGAGGACGGTAGGTGACCTCGATGTAGTATTTGTAAATTTATATAGCGTCAATTTTGTTTCAGATGCGCCCAAGACCTGGTTCCAAGCCAAAACATATTTATTGTTTATTTATTTATTCACATAATTCTATGCTGCCCCGTAAACTTCAAGTCCATTACTACTCAGAGGCGATCCCGACTACAGCCTTGAAGTGTGTCGCAGTTTACACGTCAAAGCGCCACGAGCGATGTGAGTGAAGGATTTGCTCATGGTCCCTACTCTGTGGATCAGGACGGGAATCATACCCGCGACCCTTCGGACGCAAGGCGGCGACTATCCCACTGATCTACACGCGCTCTACAAAATGCTATAACATTTGACTCTCTTCATACATGGTTTTAAACCAACAAAACTTGCACACTGCCCACTGCTCAGGCTTCGATCGCCAAAAAAAATCAGGTAACCGCGATCACTATGGTTTGCACCTCCTGTAACACTATCTACGGGCACCCATGCACGAAGGAGAAGAAATTAGTGGCAATTTTGCAGTTGTTTATCTTATCTTATCTTTTGTTATCTATGGTACTCGAGGGGCGCGGTAGTGTAGTGGTGAAGGTCGCCGCCTTGCAACCAAAGGGTTGCGGGTTCGAATCCCACCCGCCGCTTAAGGACCTTGAGCAAGTCCTTCACTCACAATTGCTCATGGCGCTTTGGCGTGTAAACTCCGACACACCTCCGGACTGTAGTCGGGACCGCTTCTGAGTAGTAGGAGACTTGAAGGGGCTGTATAGAAATGTGTTAATAAATAAATAATAAATAAATAGATTTCTAAAGCGCCTCTTTCAGTGCGACCTAATCAGAGGCGCTCCCTGTGTGCTGGAGCCCGTGAGAGAAGATAAGTTTTAGTTGATTTCTGGTCGATTTGTTAGTTCCACTGGAGATACCTGAGAATTTGCACATCCGACGATCGACTCTGAGAAGCACCAGCGTGGAATTCGCCTGGACAGCAGTCGACGAAAGACCAGAACGAATACGAGGCTTCTTCAGAGGATACCAGGTAACAGCAGCAGCAGAAGCAGCAGCAGAAGCAGCAGCAGAAGCAACAGAAGCAGCAGCAGAAGCAGAAGCAGCAGCAGAAGCAGCAGCAGAAGCAGCAGCTGCTGCATCGCTCTTTTTGATCGCCATAAAATTATACCTTTCATCGGCCGCTGCTCTGTACCCTTCAATCCTGTTTGTTTCCTTAAAATGTTTTGTGAAAATGGCTCCATTTTGGACGACATCTTGTTTTGGAAAAGGAATTGTCAACACTTTTAGTATGTTATTGTACTCATATCAGCAGACCTATCCTGGAAGTTTTAGCTTGTTACAAGCTATTTCCACCTTATAGCAGATCTTTTTTATCTAATAGGCTGCTCTTGTAACATGGAAAATGGAAAAAGTCGGGATCTGAAAAGGTCACGTGACCGGAACCCTGAGCTCTGATCACGTGGCTACCCTTCCAAAAGTGATGTGTTTGACATACATGTAGATCACCTTGAACAATTATGGTGCTTTTTCCGGTCGGTCCCCTCTTCATCTTGTTAACATCTTGCTGACTATTTTAATTCGATGGGCAGAGGATTAATTTGGCAATTGTATATGTATATAGCTCTGATATCGAATGAAAGGTTTTGTATGGTGTTCGCATTGCCAATTGTTTATCATGCTATTTATTGCATGCATCCTCCTCTACAATTGTTTTGTGTTGTCTATTGTCTTGCATTCTTCATTGTTTCACCGTGTTTATTTTTTAAACAATAATATTGTAGACATATTAGGCCTACGGCTTTTTAGTTGCTGTTGTTTTGTTTCGCCCATCTCTTTTGTTGTTCATTTATTCCTGGTCCTTCCGTTATTTTTGCGCCTGTTTTATCTAATGTATTCTTAACCTCTCAAGACTGTATGTAGGCCTAGTTTTCGGAACATGCTGAAGTTAAATGCCATTAAGAAAGGATGATCTTCTCTTCTTCTTTCTTCTCTTCCATCAGTCTCCTCACGATGAGGCCCTTATGAATTTTCTCAAGTTTTCTCTATTTCTGATGATTTTCTAATATTGTTCAGATCAGTATTTTCTTTCTCAGATCTTCTTTGACGTTATCTATCCATGTCTTTCTCCGTCTGCCCCAACAAAGGTTGATGTTAAACGTTAACTGCAATTAAGAACGGGACATGTTCAATGCTAAGAGCGACTCAGTGTTTCGGCTATAATTAAGAATCAAGGTTCCAATATAGCTAGAAGCAGGGGCTTCTATCCCTATACCCAGCGGGTTCAAGTGCGCCCAGTGGAAAACAGGGGGGGGACATTTTATAATGTAT